>JACXGK010004256.1:0-39345 GCA_016801125.1 Novumbra hubbsi | reverse complement strand
GCCCGCAACATCGTCAACGTTATGCTGCCCGCAACATCGTCAACGTTATGCGGCCCGCAACATCGTCAACGTTATGCGGCCCGCAGCATCGTCCAGCATGACTGGCTTGGCGATGGGTCAGTGACGGTCTGGGGAGAGATATCCCACATGCTAGCCTTACTGCAGTTAGGTGAAAACCTACGACCCATCGTCAGACCTTACGCAGAAATAGTGGGCCATGGGAGGAGATCCCCCAGGACACCATCCACTGTCTCAGCAGGAGCAGGCCCAGACGTTGTCGGGAGCGCATACAGGCACGTGGGGGCCATAAACACTACCGAGTCACACTATGAGTTGCTGTGATGAAATTCACACAAGTTGAATCAGCCCGTGATTTCAATGGTTTACTTTGTGATTTTGAATTCAGTGGTGATTTTGATTACACAATGACCAGAAGATATCTTCCGGGAATGTTTTACATCCACACTTCAAATATAATAAATAATATGTTTCTACGAAGGTTTTCAAGTGCCTGAGATATTTCCTATGGAAACGTTAACAGTAAACAAGAGGTTTTTGAGATTTTTATATTAGTTTTTATATTAGTTATTAATAAAGAATTTTATTTCACAAATTTGACCTCAATTTATTTTATATTTGGAGCACCAGATCAAGCTTATGAAAGTTACCAAGAAAATGTTGCCCAAGTTACCAAGGGGGCCAATACCTGCGTATGGTGTCTTTTAACACTGTTGTGTGTTGATGCTGTGTGTCATTTAACACTGTTGTGTGTTGGTCTTTTAACACTGTTGTGTGTTGATGCTGTGTGTCTTTTAAAATGTTGTGTGTTGATGCTGTGTGTCATATAACACTGATGTGTGTTGATCTTTTAACACTGTTGTGTGCTTATGCTGTGTTTCTTATAACACTGGTGTGTGTTGATACTGTATGTCTAATAACACTGGTGTGTGTTGATATTTTAACACCACTGTGTGTTGATGCTAATGGTGGTTTGGCGGGTATGCAATCTTCATCTTTGCTTGTCTCTTTTCAGAAATGGCTGAGCGCCATAACATCAAGCAGATTCTGACCCTGGCTCGGGACCTGGTGTGCAAAGTCCAGACTCTCATTGAGAATAAGTGAAATCTAAAAGCCATTCGCTTCCCTTACTTCCTTCATGCTTTTCTGTACCATTGGTCCGTCTGAAGGCATCCCCAAATGAACAGCTGCTACAGAATGGAGAGAACGGGTTGTGTTTCAAAAGCACAAAACAGAAAAGTGAATGAAACCGGGAGGACTACTTTAACATTTCTATAAGAAACTGCAGTCACCATGTTTTAAAATGGGTTTTTTTTGTGCCCTGCAAACATGACCCAGATGCATCAGACCACTCAATACACTACAGCACACCAGAGGGCCTCAACATCAGCCCAGACTGGACTATAACTATCTACACCCTCTACACTACCTCAGAGGGCCTCTACATCCTCCCATACTGGGCCATAACTATCTACACTCTCTACATTACACCAGAGTGTTCTACACCATTCTACAAGAGACTAAAGACCTCTACACCAATCTGCACTTGACCCAAGCTCTCTATACCACTCTACACTACATCATTTTTCTACACCATACTACATGACACCAGAGACCCTCTACTCTACACCAGACCCCTCTACACTTGACTAGAGCCATCTACACCACAACACTCTACACCACTTTACACCAGAACACTCTACACCAGAACGCTCTACACCAGAACGCTCTACACCAGAACCATATAAACCACTCTACACCAGAGCCTTCTTTATAGTCACCACCACGGTTCATGACCTTTTTCTTTGTTCTTTGAGATCCCTCTACAAGTAGACCTGAGATCCCTCTACAAGTAGACCAGACCCCTCCACACCACTCTCCATAACACCAGATACATCTACACTCCTTAACACTAGACCATATCCCTCTACACTATTTCAGAGCCTTCTAAACCACTCTACACCAGAGCCATCAAAACCACTCTACACCACAGCCTTCTTAATAGTCACCACCACAATTCATTACCTTTTCCTTTGTTCTATGTGATACCAACCAGGGTTATACCATTCCATGTTATACCAACCGGGGGTAAACCATAACATGTTATACCAACCGGGGTTATACCATATCATGTTATACCAACCGGGGTTATACCATATCATGTTATACCAACCGGGGGTAAACCATATCATGTTATACCAACCAGGGGTATACCATAGCATGTTATACCAACTAGGGGTATACAATATCATGTTATACCAACCGGGGTTATACCATATCATGTTATACCAACCGGGGGTAAACCATATCATGTTATACCAACCAGGGGTATACCATAGCATGTTATACCAACTAGGGGTATACCATATCATGTTATACCAACCGGGGGTAAACCATATCATGTTATACCAACCAGGGGTATACCATAGCATGTTATACCAACGGGGGTAAACCATATCATGTTATACCAGCCGGGGTATACCATAGCATGTTATACCATTACCTGTTGTTATTCTGTCAGTGAAACTGTTTGGTTTATAGACCTACGACAAATGTTTATAAATAAGCTTTGAATGTAGCATGTCTTGTAGACAGAGATCTATCCAGATTGAAGTGGGGTTATTTAAACTGTACTGTGCATATATAGGGTATACAGAGGTATACATTAAGATGACTATCAAAGGATTTTTCTAAATTAAGATGAATTAGATATAGATAAGTCCTGGAATATTTGAAGATGCGAAAGTTATCAAGACAATTTCATACAAGAGTAGGCATAACCTGGCCCAGTACAATACTGTTGTAGTTTACATATTACTAATACTCATTTTAACTGGAGCAATAGTTTACCTACATTGATTACAGTGGTTCTCAAAAGCATTCACCCCCTGGGACTTTTCTATGTATTTCGTTCAATCATGGATTTATTCAAAAGGTTATGGTGATCGACCCAAATAACTCCATAATGATAAATGATAAATCTACAAACTGTTTTAAATTTAATTAGACACAAAACAAAGAATAATTAATTGCATATGTATTCACCCCATTTTGTCAGTATTTGGCAGAAGCATTTGTGGCGGCAATTACAGCATTGAGTTTATAAATCAATACCTGCATTCACATTCTTCTCCATCAAATTGGACCAAGGTCCAGGCCTTGACTGTGCAACTCCAGGACTTCCAGGATCTTTTTGTATTTAAGCCAATCCAGTGCGACTTCGGCTCTGATGGTGGTAATTTTCTGCTTGACACAAGCCTTCCAGGCCCTGATGCAGCGAAGCATTCCCATACCATGATGCTGCCACCACCATACTTTATGGTAGGGATGGTGTTCTCAGGATGATGCTTCCAACAAAAGTAGAGTTTAGCATTTTGGCTTCACCAGACCATATAATCGTCTCAGTGTCCCTCATCATTTCCAGGCAACTCTAGCCAGGATTAATGTTTGTATTTTTTTGCCAATTTCAATGAATAAAAACTTGTGAAGCACCTGGGCTTTTGTTGCAGAATGCACAGTGTCTCCTAGTTCAGACGTGGAAGATTGTAACTACATTAGAGGTGCTATAAGCATCTTTGTGGTTTCCCTGAACAATGCCCTTCTCATATTAAATCTTGTGAAACACCCTGATTGCACACAGGTCTCCATTAAACTATGTGACTTCCAAAGACATTTGGTTGCACAAAAATGTGTTTTGACACTGCCATTTTTCCATGTAACCAAATGTAGAAAGGGGGTGAATAATTTTGAGATCTACTGTACAAGGCAGAAAGCAGATGTGCCAAAGGACAATTGATAGTCTTAAATGTAATTTGGTTTGGGATTTAATTAACTACCTCCCTAGTAACTTTGTCCCACATTGTTACAGCATGCTGTTTAGTATGATGGCCTTAGCTTACAAAACACTATGGATTTCCCCTCAACCTAAACTAAGTAAAGTAATAAGTTTTGGTTGACAATACTGTATCCCTGAAAACAGGACGTTGCTTGTCACTTCCAATGCAGTTATTAGATGATTAAAAGTGAAATAATTAATTTCTTTAAGTGAGGAAATAAATACACCCGTTTTGTCCCCTTTAAATCTTTGACTAAATCCCGTTTTTACGTAATCTGTATTATATTAAACTAGGAAATCAATCCGGTCATATCAGATGGCCACTCGCCAGTATATACAATGAAATTTAATAAAATGCCAAGTGACACTGAAGACTGGTAGGAGTGATGAATATGTTTAAGTCGTGTTAGTAGTTAAGTAATGGGCAGTGTTTATTTCCCATATTCCACCTTGGTTTTGTCCTAAATATTATGTCTGTATACTGTTTTGTATATTGTACTGTAAGAAATAAACAAAAGAGGAAAATGTATAATCCATAAAACATGACATCATACCCTGTATAGAAAGAAACATGTATGAGCATAGACGTGCCAGTTGTCCAAGTAAAAATCAATTAAAAAAGCAACTAGTTCATAATGCTCTTGTTTCGTTTTCAATCATTAAGCCATTGTACTATTTAAATGGCGTTGCTATTCTCAGCCAGTATCTTGTAAAGTCTTTTGGCATTTAATGTTCTTAATTCTCAATGTTTTGTTTTTGGAGAGGAGTTAGGCCTGGTCACTGAAATGTTGAAACAAATGAACAGTTATTACTTTTTCTTAAAGTAGCTGAGGTTGTTGTGGGGGTTTGTGTGTGTGATTAAGGAATAATTCAAAATGAATATATCTTTTGAAACACCTGTTAGCCATTGCATAGGTAGAACACCTCTTCAGTTCTACCATTGTTGTTTCATTAATGTGTTGACATATATTGCATTGAGTATCGGTGGTTCTCTGTGAATGCAAACTGCTGTATTTGACACCAGAAAAAGAAAACCAAACTATTGTATTATCTTGTAACATCTATTTATTTGTTAACATATTTATTTATTTATTAATTTTCTGCTTTTGTATGTAAAGCTAATATAGTTATTTTTTGTTCGGTAATAAACAAATGCATCAAAATCAATCAAATTCTAAACATAGATATATATATTAAATGGTTTATGTATTTGTAAAAAAAAAAATATATATATATATAATAATAAAATGGAATGATTCTTATTTTTCCAATTGCATTTCTTGTTTCATTTCTGCATTTCACATTTCTGACACTAAAGTGAGAGGGATAACATTGACTCAGTTTCGAGGGTTTTATGACCTACATTTTGTAGAATATGATGTATAAAAGATAAATATGTAAGGAGAGTTTTCAGTAATAAATGGATACTGGGACATTGGTAATTAACAACCATTGAACAGCAGGAACTACAGCATGTTGCACCTTTATCCAATAGTCTACAAGATAAAACAAGGAATCATGCAAATGAACAGGTTGGATCAAAGGAATCAATTGAAGTCTGCGCCATTGGCAGCCCAAAACAGTCCCCCAAAACTATACCCACAGGATGGAGAGTATCACAGGTGCATTGTACTGCTTAGAAGACTTTTGGCTAGCTTTAGTGGTTAGGCAAATTTATATTTGCAATAATTAAAAAAAGTAATAAGAATTTATAAAAAAGAAATACGAAATCATACACTTCACTTTGATATCTTTGTTTGGCTCTATGCTTGTCTGATATTCGCCTGATGAGTCTGCAGTTTGAAGACCCATCCAGTCTGCAGTTTGAAGACCCATCCAGTCTGCAGTTTGAAGACCCATCCAGTCTGCAGTTTGAAGACCCATCCAGTCTGCAGTTTGAAGACCCATCCAGTCTGCAGTTTGAAGACCCATCCAGTCTGCAGTTAGTGATGTTCACTGCATTGATCAACTTATTTGTCTCAACTGCTTCCCTCACTGGCTTCTGCTCCGGGCCTCGGTCGGCATTTATATAAATCAATAGCAGCCCTACATTACTTAGTTTCACCTGACCTCTTTTGGTAGATTGGTTGAACCTGCTTGAACCTTTAGGTTAGTCAGTTTTTTAGGTTAGTCAGTTTCTGGACACTTCTATGGAGTCCTGCTGGAAGGAACCTCTGCTAGCCTTCAGCACAGAGCGCCCCCTAGTGTTATGAAGTTCAGAGGGTGAGATCTGTCTCAGTTCCTTACGGGAGAGACGTGTCAGTTCCACTTTGGGAACCTGCAGACCAGGGGCCCCCCCTGCCCCTCCAGGGGCCTCCCCTGCTCCTCCAGGGGCCTTGTTGTCTCGGACCTGCAGGTCGGAACCCTGGGCGGGAAGGGATTCCGTAACCAGCTGTCGGAGCTTCTTCTTAAGTTCCCGACTGGAGCTTTTATAGAAGAACAGGTCTCTCTCCAGTTGCTGTAGCCTGGCCTGGACTACTTGACCACCGTCCCCCGAGCCACCTTCTACACGGACACACAAAATGAGCCGTGAGAACGAGAGGCAAGAATAAAGTGAAACACATGGAAGGGGCAGGAGTACGAAACCCACGGGAGACATCCACACACAGACCAGAGAGCTGCTGCAGTAGTGGCTGTATGCGCTGTTGGTGCTCCCTGCGCTGCTCGGTGAGCCGCCTGTCTGTGTCCACCGTGAGGCGCTGTATAGCCGCCTCCAGCTCCCCCATCATGGCCTCCCGCTCTCCATTCTGCAGCTGGAGCTCCTCACAGCGTAGCCGCAGCCGGCGCTCTGCCTCCCGGAGGCCCACCACCTGGGGGAGCGCAGGCGGAACGCTTTCGACTCCTGACAGACTATTGGGAGGCCAATGCCAAGCTGGCTATGCTAGCCCGGCCAGCCGGCGTCCAATCAGTCACGGCCTCTGATGATGATTTGCGTGAGGTTGAAGTAGGCACCACTCTGGTCAGCCACTCTGTGTGTGTGTGTGTGGTCTGCCCACTGACCTTGTTGAAGTACTTGACCAACAGCGCAGAGGCCTCGGGCGGCGACAGCTCCGTTAGCGCTCTGGTGACGTCATGACCGTTGTCCGACGTGTCCCAGAGGACCTGCCGTCTCTCCTGGATGGAGCGGTTCTTAAACTCCACCGCAGCATCCAGTGCTTCCAGGGCCTCCTCCAAATGCAGCAGAGCATGCTCCTCCTACACACACACACACCCCAGATCAGCCCCCGGCAGTCAGGGTGACATCTAGCAGAAGGGAGGAGGTGAACGCAATGGGCCTGACCTCTGGCCTGAGAAGGCTGCCGTCCCTCAGCTGCGTATCCAGCACGTCCATCCTGTGACACAGGTTCTCCCTCTCCTTCAGCAGCTCCTCCATAGACTCCTTACACTGCCTCACTGCCGAGGAACACAGTGTCCCCCCCGCTACTCCCCTGTTCCCCAGCTCCTGGTCCAACGCTCCCAGGCGAGAAGACACTCGCACCAAGTCCCGACTGAGAGCCTGAGGAGCACACATGAATGAACGCACACACATTGGAATGCCTGGTGAGGTGTTTCTCTGGTTGCAGAATTCTTCACATTTCCAGGCCCTGTGGGTATTTACCTGGCTGGAGCGAAGCCTCTTTATCTCCAGCTGGTTCCTCTCCTGGAAACAGGCCTCTCTGTGCTGCAGCGCCTCCTCTCTGTGCCTCAGCTCCTCCGCCAGCTCCTGGAGGCAGCTCCTCCTCTGCAGAGCGTGCTCCTCCTCTTGCTCCAGCCACGCACGTCTCTCAGATAGCTAGGCACCGTACACTAGTTAACACTTGAAAATGCATTTAAGGCTTTATTCGGTGAGAATACCTCTGACATCTGATGATTTGTTTGAACCCGTTCTAGTGTAATGTATTGTCTGTACACCCGGCCGATCGTGTCAGAACCTGGATTTGTTTGGGGGGCACGTTTAGTAGTGAAAGTTATCAAGGCAAACATTGTTCCTCGAATGTCAAAGACCAGCTCAGGAGGTATAGCAGCTGGTGTACATGGTGCAGGAGGTATAGCAGCTGGTGTACATGGTGCAGGAGGTATAGCAGCTGGTGTACATGGTGCAGGAGGTATAGCAGCTGTTGTACATGTTGCAGGAGGTATAGCAGCTGGTGTACATGGTGCAGGTGGTATAGCAGCTGGTGTACATGGTGCAGAAGGTATAGCAGCTGGTGTACAAGGTGCAGGAGGTATAGCAGCTGGTGTACATGGTGCAGGAGGTATAGCAGCTGTTGTACATGTTGCAGGAGGTATAGCAGCTGGTGTACATGGTGCAGGTGGTATAGCAGCTGGTGTACATGGTGCAGAAGGTATAGCAGCTGGTGTACAAGGTGCAGGATGTATAGCTGCTGGTATACGTGGCGATTCCTAAAACACGTCAAATGTGGGCCAATGGGGAACCAGCAGAAGCGGCATCCACCCTAATCCGTGAAATTCTGAAGAAAATACTAAATCTAAACACCCGTTACCTTTTCCTCAGAGTCTTTGCAGGCTCCATTCTGAAGAACATTCACATTGTCGGTTCTAGGTTCCTGCCACACAACAACAATAAACCCTTCAGTATGCTGTTTGTGGGATCAGTTGTTGCGCTTTACGTGAAAGCACATGCGATAACAAAAACAAAATAGCTGCCCCACTAATGAGTTTTGCTAAAAAGCTACCAGAGGCAGTGTGTATGTAGCGATGGCCATGTTAGCGTAAGTGTGACACTCGCAGTGTAAACCTCGCAGTGTAAACCTTGCAGTGTAAACCTCGCAGTGTAAACCTCGCAGTGTAAACCTTGCAGTGTAAACCTTGCAGTGTAAACCTTGCAGTGTAAACCTCACAGTGTAAACCTCGCAGTGTAAACCTCGCAGTGTAAACCTCACAGTGAATGTTGACATGCTATTAAAAGCTCAGAGTGCTGTACAAATGCTATATGAACGTCCTATACTGCTGCTATATATATATATACATACATACATATATACACACATACACAATTATCGGTGAACACTTAATGAGATGCTCTGGGAATGTTGATAGCACTGACCTTGATCCCATGCTGGTCCCCGAGGCCAGCCTCCTCCTGTGCCTCCAACTGCCTCGGACCCTGCAGATCCCCCATCCGAGTCAGTCTCTCTCTGCGCCCCACGTGCCCTATAGGAGGCACAGGCCAGTCTCGGCAGTGAGAGTCAGGCTGGTCATAATGCTCTTGGCTGAGGCGCCCTGGGTCTTATTACACTGTATATACCTGTAAGGAAATCGGACAGTTCGGGGAACTGAATCTGGTCCAAACATGTATCTTGTGCCCAAAGCTGTCCAACGCCAGCTGGGTCCTGTCTGCTTGTCCACGTGTGGTTCATGGAGTGCCTGCAAAATATCCATCCGATTAAAGAACCTGTCGGCGAGGCAAAAACATGACAACTCAGAAGCAGGATCTTGGGAGTATTATATCAGCCTTCACCACCTGAATCCCAATGTCTTTCCATGCCCTTCTTCCTGTGCTCGTTGGGGGCAGAGGACCTCCTCCCTCTCCTCTATCTGAGCCAACAGCAACTGGCTGCGGGTCTTAAAAGCAGCCATCACCCTTTCCAATGAACAGGCTGGAGGACTGGTGTGGATCTGCATTACGAGACACAAACCTCAGCCTCTGTCACGCCGACAAACGAATGCACCTCCACACACATGGACACGTACCTTCCTCGTAACACCGTGGTCTCGCGCCTGGCTGATCAGAGGAACACTGTGAGGTCTCTTGGCTGACTTCCCCGAAACCATGGTTTCCAGCGATGGTCCCAACCTGAAGGTCAGGAGGTCACCGCGGAGACGATCAATTACCACCTGCTGTTCCACCAGATGCTCGTTCTGCACACCAAAAACGCCAATCATCAACCCATGTAGAAATGCACCATTCCATCTGCGCCTCCTCCATTTAGTCTGGTCCTCCTGCTGGACTCGGTCTCTGTACACACCTGTATGCGTCTGTGCTCTCTCTCCTCCTCCAAAGACTGAAGGAGTGTCTGTCTCTCCTGTAGCATTGCCTGGGCCTGCTTCTGCAACCGGTGCAGCTCGGCTTCCATCCGGTCAAACTCTTGCTTGTCTGCAGCCAGAGCATCCTGTTGAAGGGAGGCAGACAAGAAAAAGACAGTATAAAGGGAGCGAGAGTGACCCATAGATGACACCGAGCCAAATAAGCTTGGAAACGGCAAACTCCACACTACCTGGCACTTGTTAAGCTCACGTCGGAGCTGGAGGATTGTGACGTGGTGAGGCTTGTCGCTGGCGTCCCCCCCAGGCTTCTCACCGTGAGCGTGGCCGGAGTGGCTAAGCCGCTCGTGTCTCTCCAGCCAGTCCTGTGACCGCTGCTGCAGAGCAACACCCAGGCTGGAAGTCTGGAGCTCCTCCAACAGGGTTGCAGCTTCCCACGCGAGGCAACGATACTGGGGTTCCTGTAACTCCCGGCTGTCACACGCTTTCTGTGGGACCTGCTTGGAGACGTCTGTCACGGCGACCCTTTCTGCCGTCTTACCTCTCTCCCGAAGTGCCTCCCTGAGAGTCTGAACCTCCTGCTCCAGCTCCCCCAGGCGCGCCTCCGCGGGGTGCCAGCCCTGACACGCCCTGGCGGGACACAACCCCGGCTTGTTCTTTACGTGGCGCGTCCGAGAGGCAAACTGAAGCACGTTCAGCGTCTCTGTGACGCTGTGGTGGGAGGGGCTGATGCAGGCCAGCATCAGGGTGTGGGTGGAGCCACCTAGGGAGTCCCGGAGGAGGCGCGTGATCTTGGCGTCGCGATACGGGACGTGGTGGCGCCGCTGCGGGTCGGAGAGCGCCCGGATGACGTTGCCCAGGGCCAGCAGGCCGGTGTTGATGTGGGCGGAGTCCTTGGGGCGCACGCCCGCGTTCCCGGTGCTTGTGGCACGCTCCGAGCCGGCCAGGTCCACCACGTGGAGTTTGGTGCAGCGGAGGGTGCCGTCGCCGGGGCGACGCTGCGTCAGCAGCAGGGTGACGATGGCGTGAGAGCGGCTGGAGCGCTCGTTCATCCGAGTGGGGCCGGTGTGCCTCAGGGCGTTGCCGGCCTGCAGGATGCCCAGTAACTCCTCAGCGGAGGTAGTCACAGCCTCTTTGGCTCCCACTACCACTGAGACACACACACCAGTCAGATTCCATCAGGACGTCAACCCACATTAGGACCCCGTCACCCCAAAACACACACACACAATCTAGCAGTTTTACCTGTGTTGCCTCGGTCATCCTCTCTGATGTGCAGCTCCTTGTGTGCAGTGTGGAGTTCCAGCAGGTCCCGGAGCTCCTCCCGGTACAGTTCCAAATAAGACACCCTCACCTCTGTTACAGCCCTGGCGTCCTCAGCACTCCTCTCTCCCAGAAGAACAAACAGATCTGTTGCAACCTGACCAATGATTCCATTCTTCTCCTCCGGCAAAGATGCTAACAAGGACAAGAGAGCAACTTCTTCAGTGAAAACAACAACCGTTTCCTGCTCTAGATAATTTGAATATTCGTCTCAGAAAATCTCTCAATACTCTTGTCATCTTCATGCCAATGGGTAAAGTTTAGGTGCAGTTATTAAACTTACCGATATGTCCTCCGCCGAGAGTGTACGTCTTTCCAGACCCAGTTTGTCCGTAGGCGAAAACCGTAGCATTGTAGCCGTCAACGAGTGATGCAACCAGGGGTTTGACACAGGACTCGTAAACCTGACCCTGTGAGGCTGTCGGTCCAAAGGCGTGATCAAAACAAAATGTCCGATCGCTACCCAGCATCACCTGTGCGCTATCATTCGCCACGCGCACACACACCTGATGGCTGTGTAGCACTTCTTTAGGAAGCAGCGGTCTAACCCGAACCGCAACACGAACACACACCTCTCCCATAACCGAACGCTGGTGAAGCCGACACCGAATAAAACCAGTGTCTAGTGTAGCTTGACGGATTTAATATTATTTTCACACGTTTACCTGATGATGGCATGTTTAAAAGCAGTCTGCTTGAGTTGACAACTTCGCCTACTAGGCTTTTCTTTCATTTCGGACGAATTCATGTTTAAGCGTATAGGTTTTTGTTAAGTTACCCACTTCTTAAGCAATTGTTTTTTTCAGATCCGACTTGTAACTGTTTAGTTGTCTTTCGAGAGTTGCTATGGATACCCGCGATAAGTCAAAGAAAGCACGCGCTTTCGGTCCAAGAAAAGACCCGCTGTTAAAAGGCCCAGTCCGCTGCCACAGCACCGCGCAACGGCGTGGCCACGCTCCTGCAAGCAAGCAGTTTGTTTTGCCTTATTCATCTGTGCGAATGAACATGTGTAATGAAAGAAAACATTTATGGTGAAACAGATTTTAAGGTGAATGACAGCACATCATTTAGATTTGTCCTTGTTGTTTAATCACAAAAACAATCAACAGTTTTTTCTGTGTAGCCCAGTTAGTAATAAATGCAGCGTGTGTGATGTATGGGTATATGGGCCATCTCTTTATGGTGCTGTTTGGCATAAGGCCAGAGATAAAAGTCAATGACAGCAGGGTTGATATTGCAGCTCTGGCCATCTCGCTCTTTAACCAAACTGCAAAGGCGGTCCTTGATCCTCTCCACACACCAGATAGAGCAGCCGCGGATCTCTACCTCTCGTCTGTCGCCTGAGCTGAGAAACTCACCTGAGAGAGAAAGGGAGAAAAGTTAAAGAAGCAAACACATAGCCACACATGTACAGGGCAGAAAAGACTAACCTTTCCTCAAGGTCTCCATCAGTGTGTCTGAGTAGCGTAAAGCCCCCATGTGGACTAGAACCTGTGGTACTCTGTAGTCAGCAAACATGGTGAGGAAGTCCAGGTTTGGGATGTCCCCCTCGCCCCTGGCTTCCATGATGCCCCAAAAATCGGCCACTAGAATCTGAGCTCGCTTGTAGAGAGAGATCCTCTTGCCCTAAGGTGACAACAATTGAGACAGTTCTGCTAACAATAGACACTCTCACACGGAGAACGCTTACACAACCACAGACAAATATACATTTACCATTTATGTACGTAGACAATGTAGATCAATCTGCTAGTGATGAATTTCACATGATTCATGGCTGGAGTGAAAACACCCCAACAGCACCAAAAAGATGGGACTGCAATACTATTTCTGGACAGCAGAGGGAGCTCTGGGACTTGTCACCTAGACTAAATGTAAAACCTGTGTAGAATGCCTGCATGTCACTGTATAATCATTAGTACAGTGATGTAAGTGTGGCATACTGTATTTTTGTATTTGAAAGACATTCCCATCACTTCCATCCCCAGGACACCAAGTCCCCCATTACTCCCAACAGCAGCTGGGGCCAACGTGTTTGTGCCCGGTGCTCGTTACCTTGTAAGTGGCCTCGTCCCTGTACGAGGGCAGCTTGTCTACAATGAGCTCCACCATCTTCCGCGCGTCACCCCCAGCCGGGCTCAAAAATCTCCGGAAGCTTCCGCCGTTCCGCAGGAGCACGTGCCCCCCCTCTGTGAGGACGCGGTGGCGTTCCTTGAGCATGGGCATTGGCGTGTCGTTGTCGGAGCGCAAGACGTGGCCCAACTCCTCGACACTCATCTGGGAGAAATAGAGCGGTTCGGTGATGGGGACACCTGCGGGAGGCATCTTGATTTAGCCCGGCTTATATATTAGCGGTCCTGACAAAATGCTCCCGAAATGTGTGCTGAGCCCCTGAACGGTTATTTGCTCCCATCATTTGTTCATACTGTGCACTACGCAAGGTAAAGCAGTGCAGAGCTAGAACCACTGATGCTGCGCGTGGACGTACAGGGCAGCATGAATTGGCACGGTGCATTCTGGGAGGACAGGATGCCTCACCCTCATCCATCGCTCTTGTGATTGCAGCGCAGAGAGTCATGTAACCACGGTAGGTGACCGCACGGTAGGTGACCTCACACTGGTGGTCTTCCTGATCAGGCCAGAAGGAGAAGTTCATCGTGTCGACCACAAACACCCAATTCAGTGCCTGGTCGGTTGTAGGGGCCGGTGCCAAGGGGTTGGCCTTCTTCCAGCCGCTGGCTGTGAGCTCCTCGCTCCCCCGCACGGCATACAGCATCTCTGCTACCCTCTGAACACCCTCCTCCTCCACAAACACGTCCTGACTGTGTTCCGCCACAAAACGTCCAGACTCACGGGGGTTCAGAGGGGCCTCCATCCCAACTGCAACTGGAAACAAGTTGCCTCATTTTAATTTAATGTTACGCTTCACTAACATTGTATACATGACACCAGCATACAAATTGTATGTTCTGTTCAAAACCACCTTAACTCTGGTATAAAAGAATATACAAAACAGACATGGCAAAATACCCTTGATTGATCCTGAGTGACACTTGCTTTCCCTCTTTGTATGGGAAAGAAATACTGCTCCAAAAAGATTAAGGGAACACCTAAGTCACGTATCAGGTCTCGATGAAAGAAATGCACAGTTTTAAGGGAACACTTAAATCTCACATCAAGACACGATGAACAAAATATATAAAAAAGCTCAGAGAAATGGTGTACGGGACAAAATGGTCCACTTAGCACCCAAACCACCACAGGGCAGACTAGGAACAGGAAAGGAAAGACAGGTAACAAATAGTACAATATGAGGAAGACACAAGGAATGAAAGAGACGGACAACATATAGTTGGAGACACCAGGAAAGGTAAAGAGTATCGTATGTACTAAAAGGGTCAATACAGGAGTTGTTAATGAAACGGTATGAAGTGTTCTTCCAAAACATGCAATGTGTCAGTAATGCATCTAGCTGTATTTTGCACTTGGGGTGCAGTGGGTCTGTGTCAGGGCTAAGCTCCTAGTCTCTTCCAACTCTAAAAACGACGCAGCTCCAGAATAACTACTATTCCCTATAATGTGGAATTAGTAGTGACTATTCGAGCTACACGTAGAATTTCTACGTTAATTGTTGACAATTGGTAATAGTCAAAACATATCTTCGATTCCGCCTATACAAAACAACACGTAGAGGTGCAAAGGTAGACCACTATGACTGCCGGATACACTGTACATGGACGCACGTTTCAAATGTACTACTATCAAATGTACTACTATTGGATTGTAGAAAACATGCATGTTTAAGAATAACAAATTATGTCCACGAGAATGAATTTACTTATAACATAACCCATGTATATTGGTGAGTACAGTTAACCTAAAGCTGCCACTTACCTTTATTTGCACAATGCAACTGAAAGAACTTAAGACTGTCAGAGTAGCAATGTGGATCAGTAGCTACGTGATGCTAGCCACAATAAGGATTAACCTGAATAAAGTTTTAGGTCTCACGTTCAGAATAACAGTACGTTAGGGGATCATTACATATTAAGTACAAGATGGAAGTGAATACTAAAAATGTGTCTGGTTAAAAGGATAGATAGCACCCAGTGTACAATATTCAATTGTCACCTAAAATATTCCATTTAGCACACAAACAGAGTTGCCAGATTTTATTGATTCATTCCGGGGTTCAGAAAACCCTCGCCAACTGGCAACACTCAACAAGTCATTACAGTTTTTCTCTAGGTTTGCCGCTTTTGATAGGAGACATTTATTTTGAAGGCAAAACGCGACTGACGTAGAATGAGTCATAATCCCCAGAAAACCCCACGACACAATTGAAAAATCTGTGCTTCAAATAGGTGCCTTTCATTAGTGTTGAACGCGGCTGCCGGAATCTTAACAAGACCGAAAACATTTGGACACAACTCCAATATTAGCCTTGCAACACTGGCTGCCAGTCAAAGCTAGGGCTAATTTTAAGGTGTTACTGTTGACCTATAAAGCAACACTTAGACTTGCTCTTACTAAACCTCGCTGAAACGATCAAACCATACATACCTACACAATCGCAAGATGCAGGCCTTCTAATTGTACCTAGAATGTTTAAACAAACAGCCAAGAAACAGAACTTTCTCTCAGAGTTCCACTACTGTGTAATGGCCTGCCAATTAAGGTTAAACTCAATTCCAAACTTTAAAGTGTCGACTGAAGACTCATCTATCTCTTCAGCATGGCAATGTGGGTTGAGTGACTTCCTGCCTGTTTGGCTCTGTCTGGACTGTGTCAAAGGACCCCGGTTTCAGACGCAAGGTTTTTACGATGCTAAATTTTTGTGCGCCGGGAGGTAAGGTCAGAAAGATACTTTTTAGGCCACCCTGCTATGGTTAACTTGGGTTTACGCACAAGTAAACCTTTTGACAACACGGTGAAGCTGTGATAAACGCATAAGTACATCTAACCTTGCTATGCAAAAGTAAACCGGTGCACGTGAGATTGACATCAGTACGTTGTTTTTGTTAGTCCGCCATCAAGTAAATATCCGATAACTAGCGAAACAACTCCTTTGTGGCAAACCAGGCTTTGTTATACATTTTAATCTGTCAACAGGTTTGGAAAACGTGTCATTGGGGACTTTAATTGAGGAAGTTCCTTCACAGCAGGGCGAGGCGGGCCGCATTGAGATAGTCAATATGCACCTGGACGAGCAGAACAGAGCCTCGGCCGATCAAACAAACCGGTAATGGGTTTTAGAATAGATCCAGGGCCAAACCCGATGTAGAATGCCATGACCTAGCGGAGTGCCGCTCTGTGGATCATACCCGTGTTTTCACAGTATGACAATACCACAGCAAATAAATACATCAAATTTGTCCTTAGGAAGGGTAGAGCCCGAGAATGATTAATTGAAATCAGATTATCTACACAGAATGTATTTAAAAACACGTGGCCACGTACAAGTTCTTACATTTATTTTTAAAAATCATAAAATGTTCCTTACAAAAAAAGCATACATTCTGCATGTTGCAATAAATGGTGGTAAGAGGTGTGTGAAAAACTCCATTACAGACAGAAAAAAAAAAAACCACACATTCACTCACACACCACAGGACAGGTCTACTAACACAAACAAACCACCAACCCATCCAAAAAGAAAGATAATGTTCACCTCTCTGTTAGGAGACTCAATATGTAGACACATATCTGAGTGTTTTAAAAACACAGATACAAGAGATGGAGGAGTAGAGAACTACACCCTAATAATGCAGAGCATCTACATTTAGCACAGGAATGTTGGACGTTTAATAAAATTAAAAAAATGCTAAGAGATCACCAACATTTATTTGTGTGTGTGTGTGTGTGTGTGTAAGGGGTGGGTAGCTTCAATCTGAGTCTCCTGTCTTAGAGGAACTGACCAGAGTACTGCTTCACACTGAAATATAAAGAGTAAAAATAAAAAAATAAAAATAATTCACAGGAGTCAATTAAGATATATATATATGGGGCGGGTGAGCGAGTCAGGAAGAGGGCAACACAGGATGCAGGTGTGGTCAGAGGCGAGGTTAATCCTGGTGTCCAAGCAGGTGCAGCGCACTGGGGAGGAGGAGGATAGTACCAAGGTTAGTCACCATGGCTACAAGGCAGCGTTAGCATTTTAGCATCTGCGCACTGAGAAACGCTGACAGTTGCCGGGGAGACAGAAGAGGAGGAGCCTGTGCCGTTTGGCAGACTGTGATTTGTTGTCGATTCATCTAACTAAAAACAACAAAATCACTAGTCTTCCACACAGCAACAGGCATGGAAGTTCATCATTCCCTGCTTCACACAAACGGCTCTGAAGTCATAAAATTAGACATGCCACCAATGATTGTTTTTATCAGACATTATCAATTATTAACACAAATATATTGCCCTACAGTTGTATTCTGTTATTCCCCCCCTTTCTTTTTTTAAACACAGCCATTTCATGAAAGAGGAAGCTTAAACTAGTTTCACACTGCATGGGAGGAGAGGTTAGTCAATCTGCACACAGAGACAAAGAACAGGTTAAAAGGAGGTAGAAGATATCTAGCCACATATATATATATCTTGGTTAAAAACAGGGAGGAGGGTGTATGACAGTCTCCATTCATTCATAGAGGGCATCCAGAACTTGCCTATTCTGCAATAGGTACTGAGCATTTTGGATCTGGTCCTGGGTTCCACTGATGGTGATGATGCGGTCTTCAGAACCCTCCAGCGGCTCATCGATCTTAATGGATGCCCCAGATTCATGCCGGATCTGCTTAATCCTTTGGCCTCCTTTACCAATGATGGAGCCGGCCAGCTAAAGAGAACGGCACCATAAACAAAAGCATTATCACCATAAACCACATCACAACACAACCCATAATAAACCCCATAATCAAAACTGTCACACACACACAACATGATGCACGTGTTAAGTGCAGGTCCAATTGTACATGTCTATGAACAACAGGGCCGCCTGCTAGACATCTAGAGGAGCTCTTTCTACCCCTGGAGAGCCTTCACGATAACTGATGTAACATTATCTGTGGAGCTCATGTCTGCCTCCGTGAGGAGGTTTCATAGGCCGTGGTCGACCAGACGGCTCCGTCTCTGAACGGCAACACTGTGGCAACGGGGATTGGACGCTCTGGTTATGAACTCACATCTTTAGGGATGGTCACTTGAGTGGTGATGACGGGGCCCCCCATGTCATTATAGGATCCACGTCCACCTGACACATACAAGGGGTGACCGTCAGAGAAGAACAGAGGACATCACCATGGCAACATAAATCAGTCCACATGACCACAGCATGACTACAGCATGACCACAACATGACACACTCCAAGCTGGAAAGGTCTACAGACTCACCAGACTGATAAGAGTCCCAGGAGGAGCTGTTGTCTATTAAAACAAAAAAGATAGATTTTTCACAAGCGTATCAGCCGTGTGTGTGTGTGTGTGTGTCATATATATATATATAAAAAATTATTCTCATACCAATGCAAGACTGGCACACCCCCAAGAATTGGGTGTTCTAATCAGTATTAATTCGATTCTTTGTGAGACAAGTAAACCCATTTCTTTACGATGTATTTCATGTATTGGCTCCTAGTGTGCCACCATCAGGTTATATTAAACCATTTTGTTTTTGGGTGTTTAACATGGAATAATCACTCTTGTTTTACTGAGACTGTATGGTTTTACAGGGGTAAAAGTATGTCAAATACATAGCAACTAGAGGAGCAAAGTGAGTAAGCCAACAGGTTATAGAGAAAATACAGCAGAACGTAAACAAACAGGAGTAGAACACCCTGGATACACAGACTCGAAAGATACCATAGGGCAATATATTCCTTCACCAAGAAGGATATAGTCTATCATATTGTTTTGAACGATACGCTTCGTCAACTCGTTGCAAATGGATCCAGATGAAAGAATTGAACGAAGGGCATGACATTGGTCAAGCATTGTTTACTGCCAAACATCCTCACAAGTTGTGGTGGCGTACACAGCAGAACCGTCCACGTGTCACTAGACGTAGCATGGCAACCCAGAACTCACTAGCGTTTTAGACAGAATCGCATAGGAAGAAGAGAACCACTCACCGTATCCACCCCCACCCTGCAGAGAGAGAGAGAGAGAGAAAGGGTTAAACATACATCCCCTAGTGATCTGCTGTATCCACACACCGATGCATGCAACCCTGGCCTTGTATTGTCTGGATTGAGGGGGACAGTTTGTCCAGAAGCTCTTGCTTGATAACAACCCCCCCCCCCCCCCGACCACCACCAGCCACTCAATCCACAATTCTCAACTGCTATTCAGTAGCTCCTCAGTCACCAGGGCAACAAGCGAATAAAAACCTGTTGCCGAGCAACCAGAGGCAGTATCCTGCCAGCTCTCAAAGAGATCCCACCCGTCTGTCAACAAAGCGTTATTATTAACACCTAGCAACCACAGCACAGTCACACCCCCCACCCCCAGGCAGCGGGGTGAGGAAGCCTGACGGCTGGCATGGTGGCATGGGCAGTTATTAGTGGGACATGACATGTGATTATGAAATGGTTATGGGGTATAGTCATGTTTTCAGCATTTTCTTTATATAACATAGCGGGGTTAGCTGTGCTATCGTGATGCAGTCTTGTTCTTTACACCAGGAAATGAAAACCCTTGGCTAGGAAAGAGCAGACTGGATACAGGGTGTGAGGATGCTCAGGGACAATAAATGCCAAGACGACCGCTGCATGCGTTTATTCAACGTCACTAACCATGTTATCGCCATAGCGATCTCCCGGTCTCCCTCTCCTGTCGCTGCGGAGACAAAAAGAAAACCAAAGTGGGACTTGAGAAGACCGATGAGGCAGAGTGTTCCCCCGTACATTTCTGATTCAAGTCAAACAGTCTGACAGAAAAACAGCATTCACACCAAAGTACGTGATGAGACTGATGGCGGAGCAAAGACACTGAGACCTGGAATTAGAAGACCAGTCTCAGGCCAGCCTAACGACACTTCCAGTTGAAGATGGAATCTTTCAGTCTAGAAAGTCACACCATGCCATTCTAATATTCAGATGCTAGAGATTGTTATAGCAATATCGCCATTACACTAGACAGGCCTTGATAAAACAAGAACATTTGATCCTTAAAAAAGGACAGCTGAAATTGTATCCCAACAGTGATATTTGGTTTATAACGCCGTGCAGAAATGTTGCAATACACCGTTTTATATTTCTTCTAAATCATTTACCACATAAGGTGGCATTTCTCTAAATCTACTTTCCACAGTGGCTGACGGACGGTTAGTTTGAGGCCCTGCTGCCTCCAGACCAGGAGGAAGAGGAGCAGGAGGAGAACTTACGTTGGTCTGTCATCTGCACTGCCCCGATAGGAGTCATAGGAGTACTGGTCATCTCTGCAAACAACGCGGAAATGGAACAAACAGATGAGCCCACACACACACGCGCGCACACACACACACTATGAACGAAAGACAATTTTAACTGGTGCACTATTATTAAGAACAAACGGGACCCGGCCAAAGGGACAGCGTTTCTCATACCCTCCTCTGTGCGGCGGGGCCAGGGGGAGGTTGCGTCCACGGCTTCCCCCACGCGCCCCTCTTCCCGGGTGGGGTGGCGGGGGTCCACGCCGCGGGCTCATCTCCTCGTAGTCCCGGCGGGCAGGAGGCATCGGCCCCCCTCGACTCCCCCGCCCGGAAGGCATCCGGTCAAAGCCCCCACCGCCGCCGCGTCCGCCTCCTCGCATGTGGAAGCCCCCCATGGGGCGTCGGCCCCCTCCTCCGCCCCCCCCGCGCTCCTCGAACATCATGGTGAAGCCGCCGTAGTCGTACGTCTCGTCGTAGAAGTTGGGGTCGTAGGGCTGGGCACGGCCTTTGATGGGCGCCTGAAGGGGAGAGGAGGGAGATGCCCAAAGCGGAGATGGGCGTTTAAAGCGGCACGTGGCCCCCGACCGGCGGAGTCCAAGGCCCGGGCGAGAGAAGCACCAACCTCAGCGACGAGCTCCAGCATGATCTTGATGCACTCGACCACGCGCTCAGACTTGCCGCCGACCAGAACCACGCGGTCCGTGGACTGGGGACAGCACTCCTGGAACAGCTTGATGCTGGTCTGGGTGTTCTACGGAGGCATTCGATCAAACCCAAAACTTAGACGAGGCAGTGAAAGAGGGACCGGGAATTCTGCAGGGCTCAGTTAGAGAAGCCACGCGTATTCACCCGTGACAATAATGTATCGTTACCTCACGCAGCTCCTTGATTTTAGCTCCCTTCACACCAATGATGCTGCCGGCCAGGCTCTGGTGGATCAACAGCCTGAGCTCACAGTCAAAGTCCATCCCATTGTACTGTTGATACTGCAGGGGACCAATCACACAGACAATTGGAAACCTCTCTAGAAACTCACAACGCAGATGTATATTGAAACACACGTCACTCATTGACAAGACTAGACACCCTATAAGGCCTCATTCTCCCTCATCCCACACCCAACCTCACCTCCTCCAGAGTAGGTATGATCTTCAGCAAGATCTCGCCCACTGTGTCGATTTCCGCACTGATGCTAAGGATGCTTTAGAGCCACCAATCAAAGTGCAGGCGATTCCCAGGGCAACCAATAAACGGTGACAAAGGGCGTGGAGAAAACAAACAGTATTTCAGAGCAAAAATCTACTTTTCATCAGCAACTTCAGAAATACAGCCTGACAGCGTATTAAGCCCCTCCCACCTCCCTGTGGGAGTTCAACATGTAGCTGAAAGCATGCACTCCCACTGAAATAGAATTGCTAGAATATACATTCCCACTCAGGTCAAATGTCTAGCAGCTCTCTAGTAATTCTATTTCTATGTGCCCAAATCAACACACAAATAAGTGCACAATTCCAGAGTCAACCAAAGCCAGTGACATGTAATTTTGCAGCAGGTATACATACACACAAAGAAAAAGAAAATAAAACCCTATCAATGTGTCCGACAAAGAGGAGAAAACAATTAAATTATAAACTTGGATGAACAGAAACCAAAGAAAGCAAGTGTGTTTTAGTTGACCACTGGAAGAGGGGAATGGGGAGTAACGATTGGAGGGCATCGCGGTTGCCTGATGGCAGAACGCTAAAGGAAGTGGACTACAGCACAACATGGGTAAGGAAACGGAGAACCAAAAATAATGAAAAGGTAAAAAACACAAGACGGAAAGTACCAGGCAAAATAATTAAAGTAAGGAACCGTTTACAGGCAACTTGGAGACGGGTGAGTTAAGAGGGCAAAGGGAGTTACGCTCCCACCATAGGAGAGGAGGTAGAGAGGCAGGGAGGAGAAACGTGGGAGTTACGCTCCCACCACTGGAGAGGAGGAGGTGGGGGCAGGGAGGAGAAACATGGGCTACAGGGATGAGGTGACAAATAAGTTCACTTTTAACAGTTCCAACAATGGGAAAGGCAACATGGAGAGAAAAACATACAAGACTTGGACCATATATATATATATATACACATGTTTGATCACAAAGACGGAGTAGCTTGGTCAGGCAGAAAACTCATGTACTTAGTCTTATGCACCCCAAAAATATAAATCAATGTGGTAACAAGAGGGTGATAGAATGTAAGAAACTAAAACAGACCAGTACACCGATTCTGAGAGGGGAAGGGGGGGAGGTGAGGAACGAGGAAGGGAGAGTTACTGTCATTGAAATAAAATATGTTGAAATGCGGTCACTAGAACAGAGGCAGGTTTAGAGTATTTGTTTGAAAACCTCCCTAAAAACAAAAGCTTAAAATGTTGTCACGGAACAAAGAGGCAAGTTCACAAGTTTGTCACAGGAACAGAGGCAGATTTCGATGTTGTCACTAGAACAGAGGCAGGTTTGTTTGTTTGTTTATTTATTTCCTGTAGTCAGGCAGTGAGAGGGAGGAGCTTAGGGACATACCGCTCAGGCCCACTGCTGTCTGGGACTGACACACTGGCATTGAACTGCAAGGGCCGTGGGCGTGGCATGGGCAGGGGCCATTCGAGCACACAGATGTCAATCAAGTAAGGCGCCCATTTAGGGAGGGGCACGATTATGGGCAGGGCCAACCAGGGTGTCAGGTGGGCGGGCGCAGGAGGGGCGATCCAGAACATGGGCAACAGAGGAAGGGGGGCAAAAATAAACAAAAATAAAAAACAGGAGAGGGAAGAAGGGGGAGGGGGGGAAGAGGAATACATTTTAATACAGGCTAGTGTAATATCCGTCACTTTGATTTCATTCTCTGAGATTTTGTTTGAGAGAGCAGAAGTGGAGACAGAAAGGAAGACGTGTACTGAAGTAGAGAACAGGATGTTGGTAGAATTGGGGCGGGGTTAGAGGCAGAGAACGAGGGACAGAGGGAAAAGACTGAAGAGTAATGGAAGGTAGAAAGAGAGTAATTGCATTAAATGAGTTGAGAATTGGCCAGGCAGTTTCTAGACAATACATTTCCTATAGAATTGTGAAATGGTATTGGGTGCTATAATGGCTTTAACTTAAAATACACTGGGCCCACTTAATTATTATAGACAATCTTAGCGGTGCTGGTGTCTGTAGCTAATATTACTATTCATTAAGCAAAAACAAAAAGGTAAAAGGCCAGGTGATTCACATTGATTAGCGGGGGCCATTTTGTATGGATGACATTACACTTTGGAGGGATGATACTAAGTGCAGAGCAGGTTTCAATGTACATCTTATCCTGCATTAACCATTACAACAGCTCCTTTATAATCAGACCACAGTTTCCTTAAAACCTACAAAAATGTCAATCCCTTTAATTTCATGTGTGAATATTCAAATCAGACGGGCCCCAAAGTAATTCCCAGTGTGAGCGGGTAGGTATGTCTGATATACCCACACCCATGCCTTGATAACAGGTGTGTTGCAGATGTACTCACGTCTGTGCGCAGGGACTTGATGTTTTTACCACCCTTCCCAATCACCGCTCCTGCATTCTGAACCAGAAAAATCAAAGACATCAGGTGACAACCCCATTTTAATACGAGGTGCAAAAGGAACACAGAACTTCTTCATGATGAATTCACCACAACAGCTCTGATAAAACTAACATTCAACAGCTACTTGTGGAGAAGAAACAGGCAGGAGGTGGGTGTTGTTGGGGAGGGGGAGGTGGACTGACTTTGCTCTGCAGGAGGATGCGGAGCTCCACCATGTCATCGGTGTTCCTGGAGCGCTTGAAAGACTGCTCCTCGTCAACGTCCTCCGCTGGACGCTTACCTGAGAGAGACAACGGTTTAAAATCCTCACACACACACGTCATTTTAATATATTCATTCAGTTGGTGAAAAGTAGTGCCCATCTAACAGCCATCACACATTCATGGTAACACATTTGAAAATAGATGTGGCTGCTTCATTAGTGTTTTTGGGGCATACACGTATAATTCACACATGCAAATGTTTAAATGTAATCCACGTATAAGTATTAGTACTATAACTAACTAAGATGATGTACACCATGCACAATAATGGGTTAACATTCTTGAAAAAAAATATATACCTGGTCCTATCAATATCCAGACTAGCAAGACCAAAATATTTAGGGAACGAAACTCACCATTGGTCTCTGTGTTGCTGAACGAGGTCTCTTCTTGCTGCTTACTTTCTGTCTCCATTGTCAGCGAACACCGTGCAGAGTAAAGCGGAAGCCTCGGTCCTGGGAGCAGGTAACAGCCGGGGTAAAGGAGCGAGCACCTTGGTCTGACTGGCTGTAGAGGGACATGATCGATGGAACGAGATGAAAAGGTTTTCTTTCAGAGCTCCCGAATAACACTGTACGGCAGCACGGAGCGAGTATCCCGGTGAGCAACACTTACCGCTATTTATTGCAGGAAGATGGGCGTGTTATGGGCGGAACAAAACAAGTCTGAGAGCGAACCTACTGCTGCCAACCTATTACAAAGGCGAAGGTTGGTAAGTGCCACAAAACCATACTAAAAAATAATAGTAAACGACATGGATTTGATTCATAAATGTTAATACAATAAATGGAATATGTCATTTTATAACAAACAGCACGTGTGATGTGTGTAGCATCCTTAATGATTGATATTTAACAATTCTGGAGGCGACCACATTGAAGTGATGATGATGCCAATTGAATGTTTAAAACCTTTAAACCGATCGATAGGTCAATTACGTTATATAAGAAACTGGCAAAAAAAAGACATCGGGGTCGGACACGACAATGTAATACTAGAGGCTCGGCTTCCAATCAGACATCACCCCCACCAACAATTTCCTTGTAGAAAGCAAGCTAGTTTCAGTTACGTGTGGGCATAATCGTGTTAAGCCTACTGGCCTCGTTACAGGCATGCGTTGTCTTATCGGGACATCGGGACGCCGATCTATGCAAATAAGCCATGCAGACGAAACAACTAAATTAGAACGGAAGATCTGCGTTCTGAGATAGATAAGCAAGCATCCATCTTGGGGACTCAAAGCTAGTTTATCCAGGTGGCTAAAGTCGATAGCTAACTAGCTTTTGTTGTTTGGCTAGCTAGTTTGCCGACGTTAGCAAAGTAGCTAACCAGCCCCCTGACTGCTAATAGTTAGCTCGCTACGTCAACTGGTATGGGCATGTTATCACAAACAAAGTTGGATGCAATTTATGTAGAACATATCTAAATGAAAGCCACAATTAAATACACTATACTTATTTCACATGTATACATGTATATACATGCTAAACTTAACCTGCTACACTATATGATAATTAGCTAGCGATATCTAGGTAGCCAAACATGGCTAGCATTACATTGGACATGTACTGTACCTAAACGAATGTTTTCGAAATGTCTTTGTTAATACCATCGATTAATATCGACCAAAATACATGTAATTACAGACTTGGCTGTTGAAGAAGAAAATTTCAAATGTGTGTTTAAATTTAAAAAAAAAAAAAAACAGACCTGCGCTACACCTTGTAGCTATCCTTGCTACTCCTTTTCGACCCTTCTCTAAGAACGGAAGCATAAAAAAAAAGCTCAGACAAAAGCGCAGTTATAGGGTGTGCTGCTTTGATTGGTGGAAATAGATATTACGTTTAAAAAAAAAAGCATGCATTGGATAATTTTCCTGTCAATCATTTCATGAGGGCGTGACCCAGAGATAGTTCGGTTGATTTGGCTACGGTCTTCGCGCAATACTTAACATAAAAATGCAAGGGGGGCATAAAAGCAGACTTTGACTTGATTAAATACTTAGTTACGAGTTATTTTGCAATAGCTAGTCAATGCTATCAGACTTTTATAATTCAGACATTATATAGACATTCTAGTGAATTTCGAAGAATCCCAATATATTACGCGAGTTTGCTGTAGTTTAGCAATTTACTATATAATGTGCTGTCTGACTTAACAACTTTTCGCGCCTTGGCCATTCGCACAGCGAAGAGCAGATGTACTTGGCTTGGTTACTTTCAGGTATACATAATTTTCATACACAACTCCTTCTTCAAAACATTGTAAGTAATATAGAGTGTAACGTTACACTTCTGGGGCTTGCTTGTAATTCATTAAAAGTGTTCTTTTGGTAGTGGAATAAGTGGACTTTCACTGAAGCTAAGCACTGTAGATCCTGTCATCTTTAAAAATGTTTGCATAACGTGTTGTGGATATAGATGAAAACGGCAGTGGTTAAAAAAAGAAAAACTGTTCATGTGTTTCGGTCATTTTATAATGCAGTGTAATTTAAACCAAACTATTTGCAATGTATTGTATATCATTTTAGAAGGTTCTGGATCGTGAACAAATATATTGATCAAACTTAATCAATTAAATCGTAATTAAATCCTGTTTTTTTTTTTTTTACATAAGTATTCAGACCCTTTGCTGTCCCAGCTCTTATCTTTGAAATCTCTCTAAAACTTGCTAATAGTCCACCCGTGGAAACTTCAATGGATTGGACATGATTTAGGAAGGGCCAAACCACTCTGTATAAAGTTTCACAACTCGTATTGCAAACAACAAAAAACAAGCCTTGAAGTCCAAGAAACTGTGGTTTCAAGACATGTCTGTGAATGTCCTTTAGGTGCTCACTTATTGCCTGGGCATGAACTCAATTGAATATCCAGGGAGACGTCTCAATTCACAGACCCTTCCCATCCAATCATAAAGAGCTTGGTAGGATCTACGAGAAATTATGTGAGAAACTATTGTCATGCAGGATTGCAAAGCTGGTAGAGGCTTATCCCCAAAACCACGGTGATCACTGACAAAGGTACTTAATTAAGGGGCTGAATACATATGTACATGAGGTATAATTATTTTTATTAAATTGGCACGCATTCCTAACAGTGTGTTTTATTTTGTCGTTTCCAGGTGTTGTATGTTGATTGAAGGCAAAGCTTTCATAAATCTGATGAATAATAAATTCCGTCTTTAGGTCAACCCAATTGGGGAGAAAGTGAAGGTTTCTGAATACACACGGAAGGCACTGTATGATACACAAATGAACTATAGCATAGCTAGCTCATAGCTAACTTGTGTTTTTCTAAAGATAAGATCCCTAAAATAATCTCACTCTCTTCCCTGGCACCGTGTAGGCTTATAGGAAATGTTGAGTGGAGATGAGTCCTCCAGGTGTGGCGCGAGAAGCCCAGGCCTGGCTCCGGTCGTCTATGCAGGTCCAGGTGCCCTTTGCCTGGCTTGAGGCGTGTGTAGAGTGGCTGCAGCAGGAGGGAGGGGCCACCTCCCTGCCACAACGCCAGCTTAATCAACAGGTACCATTTCATTGATCGTTTTCCACGTTAGCTGAAGAGGGAGTTCGTCGACCAGGTTTCTTCTAACCCAACACGCTTGTCGACGCCAGGTCCTGGACCAGTGGCTGCTGACCGACCTGCGTGAGCTGGCACACGCGGTGCTTCCGGCGGGGCTGTCTCGGGCCCAGAAGGCGGAGCTCAGCGGAAGCTTCTGCGTGCAGCTGGACTGCGCGCTGGACGTCAGCCAGCCCGCCTACGGCCAACTCCAGCGCTGGAGAGGCGCAGACTGCGTCAACGAGGCCGTGTCGGCCGTCACTCAGGCCACCCAGCGGCCCTGGGAGGCCAAACCCACCCGCGTGCTGCTGCTGCACCTCACTGACGGTGTGCAGAGCCTGGAGGCCGTGGAGTACCAGCCCATCCCCGTGCTCGGCACCGGCCTCCGGCCAGGCGTCAAGTTACTGCTGCAGGGCCAAATGACCTGCCGGCTGGGGGTGCTGCTTCTGAAGCCGGGCAACGTGAAGGTGCTGGGCGGGGAGGTGGAGGAGCTGGGTGAGAGGCACTCCCAAGGGAAGGTGCTGTGCAGAGCTCTGGGGTTGCCTGAGGAGGAGCCACGGGTGCTGGAGGAGATGCCGGCGGACCCTCTCCCGCCACCAGGAAACTGGGAGGCCGGCAACCAGGAACCCGATGACCTGGAGCTGCTGGCCAACCTGGAGGCCCAGGAGGGGG
Source organism: Novumbra hubbsi (assembly GCA_016801125.1). NCBI lineage: Eukaryota > Metazoa > Chordata > Actinopteri > Esociformes > Umbridae > Novumbra > Novumbra hubbsi. The sequence goes on along the minus strand of JACXGK010004256.1, from coordinate 10,701 downwards.
AGTTGGGTCGGAGGACAGAGCCCAGTCTGGAAAGTGGATACGGGACCCACAGTGAGGCGTCCTCTGTCTCTTACGGAAATGCCCGTCCGCAGAGCCACAGTGTAGGGTCTTCGTCACGCCACGGGACCCTTGATTCAGACATGTTGGACATCCCAGATGAGGAATTCGAAGAGATTCCTCTGGACGAGCTCGACGGTGTGATTCTCCGGGAAAATCCTTTCCAACAGCCGAACATGTTGGGAAGTCAAAGGCACAACCCATGGCCAGAGCGTGAAGCACCCATATCCCCGCCAAACGAAGTGCTAAACCAAAGCCATTTTGACTCCCTCGATGAGAGGGATGACATTTTATTTGATGAGGGCGTGGACCGCGTCTTCCCACCGGAGCCAGAAGGTCCTGGACAGGAGCTGGGACTGGACCGCACCGGTGCCAGAGTCCAGGGAACCGGGCGGTCCTCTGCAGACAGCCTGACCACGGCGACACTCGTCTCACAGCCATTCACGTACCTGTGTGTTCTGCGAGACGGTCCGAGCCCCAGGGGCCTGCCGGAGAGCGTCAGCGAGGTACGCGTCAAAGCCTTCATCGTCACCTTGCTCGGGAAACTCCGGAGCCGCGCGGGGGAGTGGCAGGTCAGCGCCGCCATCTCCGACGGAACTGGTTACATGGACGTGGACCTCTCGGACCAGGTGCTGACCGCCCTGCTGGGGTTTTCCGCGGCTGAGAAGCAGACGGCCGACCCGGCCCGCAAGGCCGCTGGGATGAAGGCTTGTCAACAAGGCTTGGTGGACATGTGCTGCGTCATGACCCTCAGGTGGGACCCTGCTGTGGGGAAGGCTCTGGTCATCAGGGCCGACGCGGTCACGGAGGAGGACCACCTCGCTCTGGAGGCTCGGGTACAAGCCCGGCGCGTGTGACGAGGACCGTGTGACGAGGACGGCCGGGGGATTTACGGCGCCTCCGTTGTGAAGTTAATTCACGCCCGGGTTTTAGACTAGTGCTGTTTACATGAATTAAAGTGGAATAGGTTTAAGGGGTCTGTACTTTGACAAGGATTAGTTGAAAGTAAATGTTGACGATTGAGGTTTTTTTTTTTTAACATGTTTTTTATAAAGAATGACAGCCCTGGCTACAGGTTATTCCATGCAGGCTACAACACAATGATGCCTTTCGGTCCTTTCCGACTGTGTATTCTGTCTGTGTGTTGGTAAGTGGGCCGCCCCAGACGTTAATACATAGCCCAGGCTTATTGCCATTCTGGGTTGTGCGTCTCCATCCAGATCTTGTGTCTGACTTTATTAGGTCCTAATCAGGTGCAGCTCTGAAATTAGTAGCCCGCGTTGCATGTCATTAGCCTGTTATGTGTTAATGACGGGACCCACCGTGGCGTGAGTGTAGTGTAGGGTTGTGAGAACCAATAGCCCTGGTGAATTATTTGTCGAATGGGTAGACGGGACGTGGGTGGTTTGGTGGGTGTTTTAGGAAGCCACGCTTTGTTAACTTGTTCTATTTTCTGGTCCTATTGTTCCCTGGTGTGTATGCACATGGCTCAGTATGTCATGGGACATTATAAAGACTGTTTTACATGTGGTGCTTGCAAGAACAGGGGCTTGGGTTTGATTCTTGCTTCATCCAACTGTTATATGCTGGCTATACCGTAAGTTGCTTGAATAAAAATGTACGGATGCCTTGTTTCATGGACTACTCTCTGTCATTGTGAGTCGGCCCTAATTGGTCTTGTTCGAAAGACGGTTTGATCTGTAGGAAAGAAGTAGTTGTCTTAGTAATGTGTCTTTTCTCCGGTTTTGGGGGTATGAACTGTTGTTGAAGAAGCATAAGTGCATTTTTCACTGCTAATAGAGGACATTTTTGATGTTATTTCCTTGATTTTGTACAGTCTGAAGGGGATAATCAGGGTAGGAGTTAAAAGCTTTTCGTTATCCAGTGCGTTTGTATGTTCCCCAACTACATGTGAGTGGTGGTGATGCCTGGGGAGATATCGGGCTAATTTCCTAACGCTCTCGCCAATGATGTACCTTTTTTGGTCCTTTTGAGTTTTTAGAGGATAAACATAGGCTACATCAGCAAACCAAACTTATACCCGCAGCAGTACATTTTTCCTGTCCTATTAGACATGAAATAATGAAGTAATGTAAAATCCACTTAGGACTGCGTGCTTTTGTCCCATGAACATCAGCAAATGGATTTTTCTGTTTGAGTTTGTGTTTCCAGGTTAAAGATTTCCATTAGGGAATAGAAATTACAAGATACTTTTTTTCCCCATTACAATTTTTTTTAGTATTTTAGCCAGTGGTTAATGTTTCTAGCCACCAAAAAAATATTGTATAATAGAAGACAGACCCTGTATTTATTATTATATCAACAGATGTTGTTGCCTAGGTCTTGGATCAGAGATAAATTGCAATTATAGTTTGTGTGTTACAATTGCTATAGATGATTGAAGGAGAACTGCCTAATGAGTAGTGAACATGGCAAATGTCCAACGTTACATCTGATAATTTGTGGTACCAACAGCCAATGCTTACACTTACATTACCATTTTTTGTCTTGAAAAATACTGGTATACGCGTCCAAACTGCATCATCTGAGATATACTTCCCTCTTTTCTGTCCCATATGGAGGACAGAAACCATAAGAAATGAAGTGCGAGGGGGGGTGGATTGAACTATAATGACTGAACTAAATTCACTTGGTCTTTTGCTTTGCTAAAGTGCTGGGTGATGCGTCGTTCCCAGTAACCTGCCAGACGGGGAAGCCTATTACCCTGAAGGCATTAGGGATGTGCCAGAGCCTTGACAGGGCCACAATACCCAGAGACAAACGGCTTCTCTTTCCTGACCCACGAGTCAGTCCATTCTCGCTATTGGAAATAATTTGCGCTATATAGAGAAAAGAATGCACAAAGAAAGGAGATTAAGAGAATGGGTGATTTAGCCTGATAAAGAACAGAGAAAAGCCCACGTTGGCCCTCATTTGTGCTCAAAATAGGAGAGTGGTCTGTCAAGTTTAATCATTTTGTGGGTAATTTAAAGAAAATGTTATAAATCATGTCCCTGTCGACCTGAGGCCAGAATACCACCTCAATGCCTCGTCCTCAGCTCTTATGAATGCATGGAGGCGTCCAATAGGAAAGAAACTAACTGGACCTTTTTTCTGTTAAGAAAGAAACAATGCTGTGATTTGCCGCAGGTTTTGGTGCTTTGGGTCATTGTCCTTTTGTAGGACGCAATTGGCTCCTATCTAGCGCCATCCACAGGGCAGGGCATGGCGTTGGGGAATGGAGTGACAGCCTTCCTTCATGATCCCTCGTATCCTCTGCAAATCTCCCACTTCACCACCACCACCAAAGCACCCCCCCGACCACCTGAACACCTCAAACCTTTTTTAATGGCCAGTCTGAGATACACAATAGCGTTTTCCTTGCACCTCTGCCTAGAAGGCCAGCATCCTGGTGTACCCTCTTTACTGTCCATGTTCAGACCGGTGTTCCGTGGGTAAAATCTCAAGATTCTGGCTTTTCAGCCTGTCATCAAATCCACAATTGCTGAGGCTCCAGATACTCAATTAGTCTAAAGAAGGCCAGTCTTATCGTTTCTTTAGTCAGCGTGACAGTTTTGAATTAGCTGTTTGAAATGATTTACTTGGATTAGCCAACACAACGTGCCATTGGAACACAGGACTGATGGTGGCTGATAATGGGCCTCTGTACGCCCATGTAGATATACCATTGACAAACAGCTGTTTCCCGCTTCAGAAGTAATTTTACAACATTAACAATGTCTACATTGTATTTCTGAACAGTTTGATATTATTTTAATGGACAAAAAATTTGCTTTTCCTTCAGAAACTAGGGCATTACTAAGTGAGTCCAAACCTCTGAACAGTGGTAAATGTATAACTGCTCATTCCCCTTCAGTACACAGTTGAATGTTGAATTTTGAACACGGTAGCCGCGAGAGGATGGAAGTATCCCACTTCACCTCGAAATGTGATGGGAGGCCATTTACACTACATTTGAAGTAAGTCTCTTCAATTTACAAATGACATTTGTTAGATGACTACTGTCAAGAGACTGATCTGATGTTTGACACCCCCCCCCTAAACTAAATTTTCACACGTGCTGGCTGGAAATTTGATTTGTTACTGGGTGCAAAGGTGTTCAAATCAACTTTGAACAGAGGACATTTGGTGTTAGTGTGTTATTCGTTATTCAGGATATGAATAAAAAGGTCATCGGGAAACTGGAGAGGAGGATGAATAGAGTAAAATGAAACCCCAAAATGGGGCATGAGGGTGTTGTACAAGGGCCACATAAAGTTTGAGGCGACAGATCTAATCAGCGTCAATCAAGATGTTTTCGCATCTGACTAGCTGCACCTGAAAACAATGAATGAAAGGTTGGCAGTTTTTCTGTTGCTATGATGATTAAACGAAGGCAGCAGAGTATTATAATCGGACAGACGTCCTCTAAATTTAAGATTTGTTTTTGTTGAAAAGCTGTAGTCCATCTCACCAAAACACTTCACAATCATACTTTGTCCATCTTAAGAGCTCTTAACGGTTGCGATGACACAGGCAACCAAATATTTTTTAGACCAATCAAATCAGCTCTGAATATATCTTAGTTGGGCTTCCTGTGATGCCAGAAACACTATCATTACCCTGAGTCATGGCCATTTTGTTTAGTTTACATTGCATGGAATTTTATCCTGAATCAATACTTTGGCAGTTCAATGTGTATACAATATGTATACTTGCTGTCATACCTAGATTAGCCATTATATTTCACGTATGAGATAGAGAAGCTGAATTGTCTCCACTATACTTGGATCATGCTGGCCGTGCCCCAGTTCTTTCTCGCACAAAGGAGCAGAAACCAGTTTTGCCGCTAGGTTGATGCCCATCTACGATCCTGTCCAGCTCGTCTCGTGGTATCTCCTCCATGCTCTTGAGACTGTACTGAGAGACACAGCAAACCTCCTGGAGGAGCTGGATCAACCTGAATGGACTGCAGGTACCGCTTTAATGCTACCAGGACGGGCAAGGACACTAGCAAAATGCATAACTAGAGAAGAATCAGTTAGGAAAGATAAGAAGAGAGCTGTGGCCTGTCTTTGGCCACCACCTGCAAAACCATTCCTTTTTTGGGGGTTGTTGTGCTGTTGCCTCTCCAGTGCAACTGTTGTCCCTTTCATTTGCAAACAGGTGACACATTAACAATCGCTAATGCGTCAATAGACAGATTGATCTCTCTGAAGTTTAGTTGACTCAGTGTTATACGGTGATGATTACGTTATTGGAGCAGTGTAAATAGGATATTTGGCCATATATATTAGGCCATATATTTTGTGGTGGTCATATTATTACGTTTCTATACACATTTACACAGTGAACCACAGAAGACCGGAGATGTGGCTGTACACGGACCTGGTTCTTCTGTGGAACAGTTGAACAACCAATGACACGTGTCCTTTCAAAGGCCCCCGGTGCTCTATTCCAAGGCCTTGGACGCTAGTATCTCTGATTTGGGGGGAAACATCTGAGAAATGTTCCTTTGCGTCTTTGAGATGCCTTTCATACTGCAATCCAATTAATCAGCCCATCCTGAATACCGACCCGTGTGGGTGTGGGGGTTATGAGCGGGCTAACTGAACATGTGTCTGTATGTGCCACAAAGACCAAGGACAACTGAACACCCATTATGAGCTCAACATGATGAGAGGCATAGCCACCCCATTTAGCTGATGTGTTGCGGCAGACTGAAAAATATGTTTTTTTTTTTACTTGCAACCAGAACCGCCTTAACCCCGGACCTTTCAGGGGATTTATTATCCACCGTCTAATTAGATTTGCATTGAGCTAAATGGATACAGTACCTACACTGGTCCTTGACAGTTCTGATGCACAGCACTCCTCTGCTAAGACGTGGCGCTCCCTAGCGAAAGTGTCCTAATGCATCCCACAAGGGCTCTTGTCTTTCTCTCTGTTTGGACACTGGTCGCTATGGTGACATGAGAAATTCGGTGATGTAGGTGAATGTCCACATGTACCTCCTAAAAGCCCTTGGAAACATCTGGAATATGAACACGGTGAAATGCTTTCAAAAGCATTAAACCAATCCATACTTTTAAAGCTATGAATAGTCCTACTTTCAGACCATCTCGACCTGCAGTGTCCTTTGTAGAAAAAAAATAAATCTGCAAAAATAAAAACAACAACCAGTAAACAGGGGGCCTGTCTAATGTACAACGATTAGGCAAAATATGGGATGGAAATTCACCATCAATTAAAAGCACTTAGTGCTGGGTTTGTCTGTGTAGCACTTGGGGTCAAAGCATGCAAACGGTATGAACGCAATGAACAACACAACTGGTTAGAGGATTAGGAGAGACTGAGTAGACCTAATAGCACCTGTACATTTCCCTGAGATCATGCGGCCTACAGCAAAAACATTCATAAGCGGTAAAAGGGAAATAAACAACGACCAGGGTTTGATTCCACTCCTCTGGCCTGACTCACAGCATGGGTCCAACCAGCCCCCCGCTTGCCTCCAGGGAAACGTATGAACTCACAGTGGGACGTAAAGGGCTTTATGTGGGGGGCAATCAGTGCGTGAATGTACATGGGGCTGGAGGAATACACAATTAATTAAACGTTAGATGTATATTTCCGCAGAAGCATTGCGTCTAGTGCATTTTTCTTCAATATTGACACTACTATCTACACTAGGTTGTTTTACCGTTGCCGTTCTTCTGTTAGGCGCATACGCCGATATAATGTAATATTAAACAGCGCTGTCACTGAATACGGCTGTGCAATTAAGCGTCAACAAGCTCTTAAACATCAATTAATGTTGGTTAAGCACCAGTCCTGGAGCAAGGATGAATAGGCACGACACGAGGATTGTGTTATTTACATTTTTCATCAGTCGTTTAATTGTCTTTTAGACAAATAAAACCAAAAGTAAATGGGGCAAGATGGAAGTGAACATTACAAATCATGTTTAGCAGGTCACAACGAGACTATTCAACAGAGGCTGTTAGCATGGAACCGGGGCTACCGTTCTGCCGAGGCTATGAGCATTTGTTCCACACCAACATCGTGTTGTCATTTTTATTTTCCTACTGGTTTCTGTTCTCTTCCTTTATTCCTCTCTCTCCATCATCCCTGCTTCATCTCTCTGTCATCCCTCCTTCCTTCATCCATTACTTGGTTTTTCTCTTCCTCCCTCCATCTTCCACCTTTCTCTCCATCTTCTCTCTTCCTCCTCTCTCTTTACATAGTATTTTACGATTGCACACACACACACGTACACAAACACAGAGGTGCGCACACGAATAAAAGAGACCCAGGAAGTGATGTAATCCCAGCATGCCCGGTGAGGACAGACAGACATCGGTTATAAGTGCCAAAAGAGAGCGTGATTGTGCCCCCATGTGGCGACGAGCTTCCTAGGATCTCGGGAAGCGAAACAGATGTAAAATCTATTATTATGAGACGCGAAAACAACTCTGAAAAAGGAATACATTCAAAGAGAAGGATATGAATGGAATCACTCAAACAACATCCTAATTCATTGTGTCAATGCTCCTCTTTCTGTCTCCTGGCCTCAGACCCCTCAGGGACAGACCAGGCTGCTGTTGAAACGGTGGGGGGAGGACAGAGTGCTGTTAATGACCGACGTAGAGTTCAGGACGTCTTCACACAGCCCCTCTGGGATATAGAGCATACCTGGAACACACAAAGACACACGCACACACACTGTCATGATGATCAGTGCGTTATGGTAACAGGACCGTGTAAACATCACACACACACACACTGCTTACCCGTTATGCAGGCTGTCATGAAGCACGCCACGGTGCCTGAGATCAGAGCTCGGATGGCGCATTGGGAGATATCAGACCTGCGTTCTGGGGCCATAGCCGCTAAAGCAGCAGAACATCACAAAACATTACATTAACACAAACACCACCCCAACACATTAGGAAAATCAAATGTAGCACGAGCAGAGACTTAGGGAGGTTCACAGGAACGGAAAAGATCGGAAGAGAATTACACAGCGCTAATGCTTGCGACATTAAGACAACGCACACATCGTTTTGGAAAAAGTTTGACGGATCTACAGAGCGTGACTTACAGAGTCCTCCAATCATCACACCCAGAGAACCAATGTTAGCGAAGCCACATAGAGCGTAGGTTGCTATGGTTTCGGAGTGGACCTGTGGCACAGAAAACAGCCTGGATTAAAATCTTCATGAACATGTTAGTATGCCAAGTGAAATCGATGCAATATGACAATGTTTACCGATATTTTATATGCAAAAACAATGTACTGACAAAATGATTTGCTACCGATGATATTTAAATTAAATACAACCTGATTTAATTATTTACCTTTATATAGAGAAACCTAGTAATATGCAATGCTCATTTTTAAATAATATTGTAAATGATTAAATGGAAATCAGGTTTGTTATCAGGTTTATGTCCTCATAGAGTAACACCCCTGGCCCTCATAGAGTAAGACACCTGGCCCTCATAGAGTAAGACCCCTGGCCCTCATAGAGTAAGACCCCTGGCCCTCATAGAGTAAGACCCCTGGCCCTCATAGAGTAAGATACCTGGCCCTCATAGAGTAAGACCCCTGGCCCTCATAGAGTAAGACCCCTGGCCCTCATAGAGTAAGACCCCTGGCCCTCATAGAGTAAGACCCCTGGCCTATATATTGCTGTAAAATGAAACGCCTGAATATCTCCAATTAGTGACCGGACTGCAGCCATTACTTACAGACAGGTACTGCTTGACTTCATCCACGTACTCTGGATCCCTGTCCACTCTCTTCTTCATGAGTTCTGCCAACCTCTCATAGGCCACAAACTCATTGAAAAATGTCTTGTAGCCAATCAGCTCGCCCACCATGAAGCTGTCCTCCCAGGCCACACCCATCAGGACGGAGAAAGGCATGAACACATATGAGCAGATGACCTGTCACCAAAAAGACGAGGTTGGAGAGGGGGGGGGGAGGGGGAGAGGAAGAAAAGGGAGAGTTGGAATCTTAGAGAAGTATTTTTCCAAACCAGGCAGTATTTAATGTGTGTGTGTGTGGGGGGAGGGCACCCACGGAGAAGCTAAGGTGTGTGTGTGGGGGGAGGGCACCCACGGAGAAGCTAAGGTGTGTGTGTGGGGGGAGGGCACCCACGGAGAAGCTAAGGTGCGGGTAGTTAAACATGTTTCCCAGCCACAACAAGACCATGTTGAGGAAGGCGAGCAGGGCGAGGAAGGCGATGAGGTTGACGGCGATGTTGGCCACCAGGATGATGGAGGATGAGGCTCCTCGAGAGGCCGCCTCCAGCAGATTACGGTCCTCCCTCGACACACAGAACACACTGGCTTAGAGTCACGCTTCGTGTGTGTGTAGTGCGTGTGTGTGTGTGTTGCTGTTACCCTCTCTCCAGTTTGAAGCCTTCTTTGGCTGTGACTTTTGGGATCTCAGTCTCTGGCCAAAAGGTCTTGGCGATGGCCAGGGAAGCAGGGGCGGACATGAAGGAAGCTGTCAGCAAGTGTGTTGCATCAATCTGCGTGTGTGTGTGTGTGTGGCGGGGAAATCAAGGTTATTCATTGGCTTCCGACTCAACAGTAGTACTGGGAGAAACACAAAGCAGATCAGGCCAATGAGCTGACGCGTCCAATCTGTCTCCCACACTTTTCTTTTGCTCACCCCAAGTGAGATGAAGGCTCCCAGTACACTTCCAGCTATGGTGGCAAACCCTCCTGACATCACGGCATGGATCTCCGACATGGTCAGCTGGGAGATGTACGGACGAATCAGCAGAGGAGATTCCGTCTGAATGGAGGAGAGAGAGAGAAAAATAACAGAAAAGCCATTGTATGCATTTATTTCCCGTTTGTCTTTTTGTCGCTCACGTTGGTCTCACCTGTCCCACAAAAATGTTTCCGGCGGCAACCATTGACTCTGTGGGAGACGTTCCCATGGTAATCTGCATGATGAAGCCCACCTGGAGGGGAACACTGACAATCAGAAACCACCGTTTGGTACTGCAAGAGCAAATGATTCCAGGCTAGACCACATTAAGAACAACCAAATCCTGTCAGTATACATCTACCTCTGTCCCCTGTCAGTATACATCCACCTCTGTCCCCTGTCAGTATACATCTACCTCTGTCCCCTTTCAGTATACATCCACCTCCCTCCCCGGTCAGTATACATCCACCTCTGTCCTGTCAGTATACATCCACCTCTGTCCCCTGTCAGTATACATCCACCTCTGTCCCCTGTCAGTATACATCCACCTCTGTCCCCTGTCAGTATACATCCACCTCTGTCCCCTGTCAGTATACATCCACCTCTGTCCCCTGTAAGTATACATCCACCTCTGTCCCCTGTCAGTATACATCCACCTCTGTCCTGTCAGTATACATCCACCTCTGTCCCCTGTCAGTATACATCCACCTCTGTCCCCTGTCAGTATACATCCACCTCTGTCCCCTGTCAGTATACATCTACCTCTGTCCCCTTTCAGTATACATCCACCTCCCTCCCTTGTCAGTATACATCCACCTCTGTCCTGTCAGTATACATCCACCTCTGTCCCCTGTCAATATACATCCACCTCTGTCCCCTGTCAGTATACATCCACCTCTGTCCCCTGTCAGTATACA
>JACXGK010004255.1:13831-39465 GCA_016801125.1 Novumbra hubbsi | reverse complement strand
TCTTTATCCCCATCATCCTTCACTCCCTTTTTTCCCTTTATCATCCACCTCTATCTCCTCCATCATCCTTGTCTCTTTATCCCCATCATCCTTCACTCCCTATTTTCCCTTTATCATCCACCTCTATCTCCTCCATCATCCTTATCTCTTTATCCCCATCATCCTTCACTCCCTTTTTTCCCTTTATCATCCACCTCTCTCTTCTTCATCATCCTTATCTCTTTATTCCCATCATCCTCTCTTTATCTAATTCATCATCTCCCCCTCTGTTCTTCACTCCTCTTCACTCCATGTTCCCTCCTCTGCTCTATAGAGATGCTAATTAGATTGCAAGTGGGCTATATCTCCCTCTTCTCTGTGCTTTTTTCCTCTGCAGCCAAACAGATGACCTCTGTCTGATTAGCAAGGTGGACTAGGTCATAAGAATCAGAGACATGCTGTCTGGTCTTTTTACCATTCTCTCTCTTGTTCTGTCTCACACACACACACTCCCTATCTTTCTCATTTTCTCTTGCTGTTTCTGTCTCACTCTCCCTCTCTCTCTCATTCTCTCTTTTTCTGTCTCACACACACAATCCCTTTCTGTCTCATTCTCTCTTTTTCTGTCTCACACACACACACTCCCTTTTTGTCTCATTCTATCTCGCTGTTTCTGTCCCACACACAGTTTCCCTTTCTGTCTCATTATCTTTATTGTTCTGTCTCACACACACACACTCCCTTTTTGTCTCATTCTATCTCGCTGTTTCTGTCCCACACACAGTTTCCCTTTCTGTCTCATTCTCTCTAGTTCTGTCTCACACACACTCTCCCTTTCAGTCTCAGTCTTTGTCTTTTTGTACGGCCATCAGATATTGGTTGTCCGTTAGAGTGCATTCTTCAATCACGCCATTAATGTGGTGATTGAAAAAGTAATGGCTTTTTTTCTAATCCTGAACCACGGTCTTGCAGTGTGACAGATGCAGTGTGGTTGTTGGACTGAATCTGCAGGTGAGTTTAGTGGTAGATTGACTATCAAAATGCCATATCTTGTAGGTTTATTAAAGCCTGTCTAGTCTTCACACTAATGATGTGTGTATATTTCTTTTAAAGCAAAACATATGCAAATGAATGAAATTGGGCCGTGTACGGGCTGTGTACGGGCTGTGTACAAGCTGTGTTGGTTTCACTAGAATATCATCCTGCTTCGCCTCATCCACTGCGGTGGACACTCTGTTAGTAGCTGTCTCTCTCTTGTTTCTGTTAATGTACACCTTCCACATGGACAGGATACTAGTCTATTGCAGGGCCACAGTCCATCTCTTCGCTGGTGGGACAATTCCAGGACCAGCATCCCATAGCCTTGATGTTATCTGACTGGTAGATCAGGTTTTCAGTGGAAATGAAGGGAGGGAGCCTGTCTGTGGGTCATTACGTCTGCACTGCTCTGGATTTACTGGATCTAGTTTTAATGTATAGATCAGTGGATGGATACTTGGCTAGGTGGGTGTATAGATTAGTGGATGGATACATGGCTGGGTGGATGAATGGGTGGGTGTATAGATTAGTGGATGGATACATGGCTGGGTGGATAGTTGGGTTGGCGTATAGATTAGTGGATGGATACATGGCTGGGTGGATGGTTGGGTTGGCGTATAGATTAGTGGATGGATACATGGCTGGGTGTATGGATGGATGGGTGGGTGTATGGATAAATGGATAGTTACAAGGCCGGGTGGGTGTATAGATTGATGGGTGAATGGATAGGTAGACATATAAATGGTCGGGCAGGTAGTTGTGCTGCTTCCGCCACTCTGGCTGGAAAGCCGACCCTGAAACAGGACCCTTCCAGCTGCTCGGCAGGTGGTCAGTGACAGCCTCTCTCTCTTCATTGTGCCTGGAGCCACACACACACACACACACACAGCAGACCCCCTAGCTCTTAGGCCCCGGCGAGGGGGATGGGAGTGGGTCCACAGTGCACCTGTCTGAGCCCACCTCCACCACCTCCAGTGACACGGCTGATTGGGGGGGTAATGATGCCCCCCCCCCTATCTGCCACCTGGGCCGTGACTGCCGGGCCTCGCTCCCCCCGGCAGGAGAGAGTGTGCACTGAGACGGCCGTCTAATTGAGACACATCTCCGCCGGTTCTCCTTTCACCCAGATGGGATCTCGCTAAGCCCACGCTTCAGAATGGCAGAGGTCCTCGGCCACGCCTCCCGTAGCGGGACGCCGTGTCTCTCGGATCGGGGATTGTTTGGTGCGTTGACGAATGAGTCCTTCAGCCGAGGCTCTCGTCCAGAGAGACTCGCAGGGGCTTTCGGACTCCCTGATACCGGTTTTGCGTCTCGATGGTCAACAACGACAACGCCCTGAGAATGAATCCTCAGAGCCGTGGGATGTCTGGCCTGTGGACTCCGGACTACGTCTGTTTTGTTTAAAGGACGTACCTTAAACCTCCTACTGTCTTGCTGGCCCCCCTCCTGTCCTACAGCCTTCATCTGCAGATGTCAGCTCTAGCTGTCCTGCCAAGGCCCCGTCTCCCCCAGCAGCCCTGCAGACGTCCCTCCTGGACGTGATCCCCTCAGCCCCCCGTCTCTGGTTCTTAGTCTCTGATTACAACCACGTGGATCTCTCTGACCAGGCGATTTCCCTCTCTCTCTCTGAGTCTTTATAAGAAAGTGCATTGTGGGTAAGGTCAGGGAGGATGACATGACCTTACGACTCTTAATAGGTTATTTTCACAGGATTGTGGGTTTAGCTGCATTGGCAGAGAGGAATTAGTGCACCAATGTCTTTCCACCAGTGATTCAGCACATTTCTTTAACCCCACGGTGGATGTGGTACTATGTCCAGCCGTCAAGTTCTTATCACAGCTGAACCCAATGTTCACGTGAGTTCCTGTTCCAAGGTGCTGGAATGTCTCTCTGAGTTCTGTTGGCTGTATTGTGTGGTGGGTCAATAGTTGCGGGGAAACGACACGGCCATTGTTGTATCATATGTACTAGTAAAACAAGCATGTCTAATCGCTGAGCAGGGCAAGTACAGACCTGCCAGGCCCAAGGAGCGTCTCATATCACTGGTCAGGGCTTAACGGATTGTACACTTTTAAAGGGAAACCACAGGCACTGAATAGCATGCAGGTATGCAGATCCCACCACCAATAGGTACACACACGCGCATGGAGGCTTCAGAAAGTTGGATGAATGCCCTTATTATTATTGCACTCACACGCAATAATGACCTTTGGAACATCATTCTACTTTTGTGTGAGAGTTAGGATCAGCCTGTCTTGTTACTGGTTACCCAGAGTTAGGATCAGCCTGTCTTGTTACTGGTTACCCAGAGTTAGGATCAGCCTGTCTTGTTACTGGTTACCCAGAGTTAGGATCAGCCTGTCTTGTTACTGGTAATACCGCTCATGAACTACTTCCCCCCCATCTTGATTGATTGACAGAATGTTCTGACCTTAATGTCCCAGCTCATCATCTTTACCATCAACATTATCAGAGACCAAGGGACTGTTCCCAGCTCATCATTTTTACCATCAACATTATCAGAGACCAAGGGACTGTTCCCAGCTCATCATTTTTACCATCAACATTATCAGAGACCTAAGGACTGTTCCAAGTCATCATTAATACCAACAACAATATCAGAGACCAAAGGACTGTTCCCAGCATCATTATTATCAACAACATTATCAGAGACCACAGGACTTTTCCCAGTCATCAATATTATCAACAACATTAACAGAGACCAAAGGACTGTTCCCAGTCATAATTTTATGTCTGTGTGGTTCAGTGTTTGAAAAATGAGAAGAACTGAAAGTGGCATTACAAATGACCAACATCTACCACAAATTACCTTTTGGAATAATGCCAGTTTGGTACATTTTCAGAGAAAGACCTGAAATATTAAGATTCTATATAAAACAAGTGTCGACTGGTTTGGTTTTCAACCACCGCAAGCTGATTATGTTTTATTCAGAACAAATCCTATAACTTCTGAGAAAGCCTGTGATATGTTGAATAAGATGTGTTAAGTTGTGCTGTATCCCGAAATATAATCACAAATTGAGAAACACTGCTCAAAGTTAGATTGCGGTTAATAGAAGGGCTACCACTTCAGTGAAACGTCAAAACCATCTCCAAAAAGCAATGTTGCACAGTGCCCGTATTTAAATACACAGGACATTGTGTATGACTTGGATGTTTAGTTGATGTGCTAGACAATGACAGTTATGTGATGTTTTTGGGTGTGATAACACGTGACCAGGGAAACATTATCCCAGCATGCGATGCCAACATCCATCCATTCTGACCGGCTTAGTGACATCACTAGGGCAGGATCGGACATGCCCAGACAGACCTCCCAAGGTCTGAGGCACAAGGAAACGCACACAAGCGCACACACTCAGTCCCCCAATCACAGGCAGGACGTGTCAGTGCCCGGCGAACGAACATCCAACTCGCATGATATCGCTGGAGAACGGGTCTCTTCAGACAGAGCAATCATCTTTTGCCTCCATTAACTGCTAAATACGTCAAAACCCTCCAAACTGCTTGACTGACCTCCAAAACCCACAAAGGAGTCACTTCTCAGAGCTCTCAGTTTCTCAAAGCTGTCTGACCGTCCCCACGTAACTCAGCATCACACTGCCACTTTCTCCCCACGGGCTCAGTCTGTACGCTGGTGGGGGAGAGAGGAAGAGTTGGATTATTTTTCCTTGGCAAGCGCTGCAATGTGCATTCACTTCAAACGAACCAATCTGGCATATTCGTAAAGATGAAAACGGGTGATTCATGGTGGACTGCTTTTCTGTCTGGAGACATCCCCTTAGTAACTTGACACTCTACAGTACCAAAACCCATTTGTTTTCCCAAAAGGGCCAGAATCCACTAAAACTTTCGGAAAAAACTTTCCACCAAATGTAGCAATTTCTTATTGTTTCTTTTTGGGTTTAATTCTGCACAGCTGCAGTCCGTCAGGTTTCCTGTCCTTTAAAGAGTACCATTCAGTCGAGGTCAGCACATAAAACCAATAGCTGTGCCATCCTGTCCCAAACTGTCTGTGCCGCTCATTTTACATCCATCTGACACAACAAGCGTGGCCCGAATCTTTACTATGGGGCCCTTCACATCCGACCCAGACATTCACCACTGCTTTACAGCTCGCCTTGAGTCGGCCTACTGAATGGAGCTGCCAGGAGCCCAGGGGCAGCCATTGTGATGGTAAGTGAGTTCTGAAGGGAATGGGACGGGCCGGACACAGAAATACCAGGGAAATATAAAGGGAAGGCGGAACGCGGAATAGGGCCAGACAAACGACCACCTCAGAGATGCATCGTAGAGGATGGATAGAACACACAGTTCCCCTGACCCCTAACCTAATGACAAGGGGTCCCTGCTCATGTGTTTTTTTTTTGGGGGGGGGGGGGGGGTTTAGTGGGTGTGACCCAAGTTGAGATAAATGCCGATTTTATTACAACGTTTTGAGACGTTTGTTTGAGAGAGAAAAAATAAGATTGTGTCTGATCTATTTGCTGTACAGAGACACAAAGGGAGGGTGGGACAAAGGCTAAACAAAGAGCTTGTCAAGGCATCAGGAAGTAAAGGGTTAAACCCCGCTCTATAATCCTCAACTGTTTAACCACTCAGAGAAACATGGCATGTGAGGTAATCAGTAAAAGACTCAAGTGGGTGTGAGGTGGAAGGGGTTGTGTGCGGTGTGTGTGTGGGGGGGGGGCAACTGTCAGGGCATAGGGTGTGGGGGCGTGTGTTCTACTCCTTGTGGCGAGCACTTGAAAGGGGAGGCGGACGGGAGAAAAAGCGAGACACTCCCCCTTTCCTCAATGCTGTCATGATGTGCTGTTGACACGATATGACACATCTTTGACAGTGGCCTGCTCCTCTCTGGGACGCTTATCTGGTAAACTGAACCCTCAACACGCACACGTACTACACACACGCTCACGTACTACACACACGCTCACATACTACACACATGCTCACATACTACACACACTCACATACTACACACATGCTCACATACTACACACATGCTCACATACTACACACACACTCACATACTACACATATGCTCACATACTACACACACACTCACATACTACACATATGCTCACATACTACACACATGCTCACATACTACACACAAGCACACAGACTACACACACGCACACATGCTACACACACGCACACATACTACACACATGCTCACATACTACACACATGCACACATACTACGCACACATACTACACACACGCACACATACTACACACACACACACACCCGTTTAACAGAAGTCAGATTCTATGTGTTTCTGTTCTCTCTACTCTTATTGTTTCCTTTGTGGGCTTTTGTCTCTGAGGGCATTTGTCTTTGTCTCTGAGGGCAGTAATGCTTTTGTCTTTGTCTCTAAGGGCAGTAAGGCTTTTGTCTTTGTCTCTGAGGGCAGTAAGGCTTTTGTCTTTGTCTCTGAGGGCAATAACGCGTTTGTCTTTGTCTCTGAGGGCAGTAAGGCTTTTGTCTTTGTCTCTGAGGGCAGTAAGGATTTTGTCTTTGTCTCTGAGGGCAATAACGCGTTTGTTTTTGTCTCTGAGGGCAGTAAGGCTTTTGTCTTTGTCTCTGAGGGCAATAACGCGTTTGTTTTTGTCTCTGAGGGCAGTAAGGCTTGCGTGGGGCATCTCTCCTCATTGTACTAGTGCACACACACAAGACAAGACAAACACACGTCCTTAGTGCTGTACACGTCATGTGGAAGAATGGCCAGAAAATGTCCTTAGGGTATTCACGTGTATTCTTCGTATTCTTAACATTTAATTTTTCTCTGTAGTCAATATTAAATATGAATACTACATTCATAATTTAATGGGGAATTTTCAATAGGAACATTGCCCGGTGATAATTCTTTTTAAATAAAGAGCACAGTGTCAAAAAGACAAATATTGATATGAATGTATATGGACTTATATTATCCATTAACATTTCCACATGACATCAGTAGTCTTTTGTCTCAAGTAACCTCACATCATTTAAATGCTGTAGGTCATTTAAGCATCTCTAGGATCCTAATGTGACCATTTAAAGTTTATCGTCTATTTCATTTTCCCTTTTTATCAAATGAATGCATGACCTTTGTCATTGTGATATAGCTAACCCGAAACGAGAGATCAAACATCTATTGAAACAGCTCTGACTTAAGGGTATTTTGCCAAGCTGACACACACAGACACACACAGACACACACTATCATGCACAGCCCACACACAAACACGCCGAGGCCCAGTTTGTCGGTTGTGGGTGGGGGTAAACATCTCCCCCTCTGCCCTGGGGGAATATGATCCTAACGGGCGATGAGTCTGAGGGTTTTAATGACAGATGATTACTGTAGAGAGGGATCGCATAATTACTACCTGTAATGAATTCACACCTCTCACCCATAATGTGCATTTGACCAAATCACAGATCCACAGAGGAACACATGGAAGGACAGAGGGACCCGGCTGAATCTGCTGGGCCTTCTGATTCGGTGTTGCACGTGTTTGGATATCAAAGAACAAAGAAACCACTTTTTCTGCTTTTTCATCTCTGGAGTTCACATTTCTTCAGGAAGATGAAATACCAACACAATTCTCTGTCTCACATTTTCACTGGGCAGACTGGATACACACAAACCCACCCAAGTGCACAAATGTGTACACACACATACACGTACAGACACACACACACACAAACACACACACATCAATACACAAATACCTGCCCTCTCTCCCTCCCTCCCTCCCTCCCTCCCTCTCCCTCCCTACCTACAACCCCACACTCTCCCCCCTCTATCTCCCCCTCTCCCTCCTCTCCTCGGCGTGTCTGTGAGGGTTGGCCGTGACACCCAGGGTGTCTGTAGTCTTGCATAATTATCTTGGCATGACAGCAGTAGTGTCCTGGGTGGGTTGGGAGAAAAAGCCTGTCTCTTTTCTCCTTTTTTCTCTCTTCTGTGAGGGCCTGGATGGTAGAACGTGTGAATCCAAATAGTAGGGAGATACAAGAGTGGGGCTAGCATCAGAGAGAGTTGAGCACGCATACACACATATTCAAGCCACACATGCCATACACGTCCTACGTTGTGACTGGGTTAATTCAATGGACACTCAGGCAGTGTGTGAGGTTCACAAAACGACGTCAGAGCAAGTCTTTGGTTCTGAATCCGAATGACCCAAAGTGTCCTTTTCAAACGTGTGACATGGGGAACCGTTTGTCTTTCTAAGGAGCCACATTGATTACAGAAGCACAGCCACACATCCTACCCTCAATGATGACTTAACCCTTAAACTCTTGCTACAACAAAACATTTTCCTCAGACAGACAGATGTACGTTTAACTTGTCTGATGACGTATCCTAAAAACCTTCAGCACGTAGATCCTAGCAGTCCTGGAATCTAACCCAGTCCAAATATTTAGAATAATGCTACACGTTATTGATCTGGCTCATTAGGCTCAGTATTGATGGCACTGTTTTAGAATCCCTTGGATCATTTCTTCAGTGAGAGTTCAAATCACTAGCATATTACAGGTAATGCTCTACAGTTGCTGGAATTGAAGGTAAGTTCCTATTTGAGGTAATATGTTGGACAAGCCAATGAAAACATTGTGACTGATCTTGCCCGATTATAAGGTCCTTCTTTTCCACAGTTAAATGACATCTTTATTGTAACGACCATTTACAGTACATCAGTGAATCCAGTTGTTCTCAACTTCCTCAGACTATAGATCCCCAAGGTTCTGCATAGGCATAGATGTTAAACATAGGTTTCTGCAATCCTTGACATGTACTCGTATGTGTATTCTGTGTCCTCGAGAGGTAAAGCAGAGCACTTCAATTCACTCACCTTTAGGAAATTTATTTTCTTGCAACAACTCTAGAAGTGAATCACATTCTGCACTTGTTTTCTAAATGTTATTTACATAGCTGACCTCTAAAGGACGTTCTTTGGGGGGGGGGGCTCTGGATCTTTAGAGAGAAGGTTCTGGATTTTTAGAGCGGGAGATACATACAAGGTCTTAGCACGGCCAGATCTAAAAGTACAATATAAAATCCTTCTTCAAATAGTCAACATTGCCACTGCAACCCAAAAAAAAACATTGCCACTAGGAGTAGCTGCAATGAAGCAGGGCCTTAAACAAAATGTTCATATCACGAAGTTAGTAAGAAGAACAGATGTAGTCCAACTGATTCTCTGGGACATGTTAAAAAATCTGAATCTGTCTGCCTGTCTGGTTTGCCTCTATCCATGTCTGTGTGTTTCCTCCTCTATCGCTCGCTTTTCGCCCATGCGTTCCCATCCAGCCCCAGTAGAGTTCTCTACCATGGCCCTGTCTTCTCTCCCGGGGGCCAATTTGACTGTTGTAGCCTGCTGTCAGAGCAGGGGGAGGTGTGTACTGTCAGTTCCTGTCCCCTGGCCCTGACACGCTGTTGCAATAGAACATCAGCTTGCTTAGCTGACATGTTGTGAACCATTGGCACCCGCCTGCAACCAGCCATTGACAGAACAGAACCTGAAACCATCTGACCACCGGACACCAAAAGACAGCGAACGTGGGAGTGTGTTGGAGACCGGCATTAGGCCGTGTCTTTACCCGCGGCAGTCTCGGCAAGTGCAACAGGCCCTTCAGAGCCCCTTGATGATGCTCGTGCCTGGCTGCTGATCATGCGTACACTGTGGAACCCTCCGGAACGTACACGCCTTGCCTCGCTGTGCTAGGGGGGGGGGAGGCCCCTGTTTAGCTTTCACGTTATACCTTATGTATGCACACTGAGACACAAACAAACATAAGGACACACACACACACACACACACTGGACACACACGCACTAGTCACGCACAAAGTGTGTGTGATTCTTATCCCGATACCTGTCAGGGGCAGGTGTTGTCCCACAAGACCCAATCAGTTCTAATTAACCCCTTGTGGTCTCCGTGTGTGTTCTGTTTTGTGCTTGTGTGTGTGTGTGTATGTGTAAGTGTGTGTCTCTGTGTGTGTGTCAGCTCAGCCAGGTTTGCAACCAGAGTCCAAGATACCCCCTTCTGACACAATTCCAGGACGGCGCGCCATGACAGTGTGGTCACTGTAAGAACACATGATGTATGGCTCCTGCTCTGTTCACACCCCACACAGGCGACCAGTAAGGCCATGCATATTTAACCATGGGGTGATTAGTTAAACTAAGGCCGGACGGTAGAGTTACACAGCACACAGTCACCCCTACGTAATCAGAGATCCTTCTCAGGGCTGGAGATTTAAAAACTACTTGGAATGGTACTGATTGTGATGATGGTGGAGATGGTAATATTGTGTGTATGGGTGAGACAGTGAGTCTGTGGGTGTGTATACCATTGATTTTAACTGTCGCGGTGTGCCAGATGCCAGGCTTGACAAAACAAAGGCCAGCTAATCAAATAAGAGCCCTTAGCGGTGTGTGTGCAGATGGAGAAAGAGAGAATGGAGTGTGTGTGTTTGTGTAGATCCCAGTGATGTAGAGAGAGAGAGAAACAGTGTGTGGGCTCGGTGTGTAACCTCTGTGTGTAGGCTCAGGTCATCTTAAGGCTGAGAACATTTGTCATGGTCACGTGCTCTTATGAAAAATAATTTTTGCAAGAGGGCTCTTTCACAGGAATTTATCTTGTTATGTGTGATGATTTCCTTCATGACTGAAAACTTATTTCTGTAAACGTTCACAACTGTGCCACACAATCTCTGGTGATCTACACATTTTGATTTAGGGTTTGGGTGATCGACAAATTTGATTCAGGGTTCAGGTTAAGATTAGACATTAAGGGTTATATTTAGGTTACGTTTAGGCATAAAAGTAGGATAATTGATGTTATGGTTGAGTTAAAGTTAAGTTAAGATTAGGTAAATAGTTATTTTTTATCTTACCAAATTGCTTGTTTTTGTCTTGATAAAAAATCAGTGTCTGTGTTTGTGTGTCTGTTTGTGTGTGTATGGGGGGGGCTGAGAAGTGAAGAAACAAGAACATCGACAACAAATATAATACAGGTAGACAGACTGGTTTTCTGCTCTCTTTGGTATGGGACAGTGTTTCCTTGGCATGGGACAGCGTTTGTTTTGTAATGGACAGCGTTTGTTTGGTAATGGATAGTGTTTGTTTGGCATGGGACAGCGTTTGTTTGGTAATGGACAGCGTTTGTTTGGCATGGGACAGCGTTTGTTTGTTAATGGACAGCGTTTGTTTGGCATGGGGGCAGCGTTTGTTTGGTAATGGATAGTATTTGTTTGGCATGGGGCAGCGTTTGTTTGGTAATGGATAGTATTTGTTTGGCATGGGGCAGCGTTTGTTTGGTAATGGATAGTATTTGTTTGGCATGGGGCAGCGTTTGTTTGGCACCGGGCAGTGTGGGTGGCTGGGGACCAGGTGGACTAGGACCCTCTGATTAAACTTGTCCTCAAAGATTGTGCCAAGCACATGTATCATTTCACATATTTTGTAATTATGTTAGCACAGCTAAACATTTAAGAAACAATGGCAACTGGCCTTCTTTAGAATAGTTGAGTATCAGGAGTATCAGCAATTGTGGCTTCAATTATACACTTAAAATAACAAGAAACAAAGACCTTTCTTCCGAAACTCAACAGGCTTTTCTTGTTCTGGCTATTCCAAACAAGATACAATCATACAATCTCATACAATGCGGTGTGCGACTCCCTTCACAAAATAGAGTATACTGTCTCTAACTAAAATAGAAAGAGGAGTGGGAGGCCCTGGGGCACAACTGAGCAAGACGTTAAATACATTAGAGCATCTAGTTTGAGAAAGAGACGACTCACAGGTCCTTTACTGGCAGATTTGTTAAACAGTACCAGCAAAATACCAGTTGCAATGTGAACAGTGAGGAGGCAAAAAGCTATATCTCAGATTTAAGATTAAGATAGACAAAACAACACAGACACTGGACAAAGGAAGATTGGAAACTGACTAATCAACGATTAAGGTGTTCCCCAAAATTACAAAGAAGAACATGGAAAGATGCTGGAGGAGTGCTTGACACCATCTCTCAAGCATGGTGGAGGCAATGTGATTGTCTGGGGTGATTTGGTGCAAGAGATTTGTGCGGGGGCAAAAGACATCTAGAAGAAGCTGTCACTCCATTTTGCAATGCCATACCCTGTGGACAGCGTTTGATTGAAGCCTAATTTCCTCCAACAACAGTACAAAACCCAAAGCACACCTGCAAACTATGCACTAACAATTTAGGAAAGAAGTCCGCTGGTATTCTGTCTATATTGGAGTGGCCAGCACAGTCACCTGATCTTAAGCATAACAATAGCGTAGGTACATTGTTGTATACAGTAATTCATGTATTTCTCCCTGGAAAGTTCAGTTAAATGAACAAAATTTTGAAAATGTAGTCTCAAGAGACCCCTCCTATCTCTCCATTGAGCAGCTAGTTAATTCCCACAGTCCCCACAGCTCATAATGACCACATGGGGCACAGAACAATGCCTGCAGGTCTGTATGGAGGAGTGGGCCAAAATCCCTGCTGCAGTGTGTGCAAACCTGGTTAAGAACTACAGGAAACGTATGATCTCTGTAATTGCAAACAAAGGTTTCTGTACCAAATATTTAACAAGTTCTGCTTTTCTGATGTATCAAATACTTATGTCATGCAATAAAATGCAAATTAATTACTCAAAAATCATACAATGTGATTTTCTGGATTTTGGTTCTAGATTCCGTCTCTCACAGTTGAAGTGTACCTATGATAAAAATTACAGATCTCTACATGCTTTGTAAGTAGGAAAACCTGCAAAATCGGCAGTGTATCAAATACTTGTTCTTCCCACTGTAAGTGTACACACACACACAGCCAACCTTTGGCAATGGTCTTGTGTATATGTGAAACATGTTATCACTGTAGTAAACCGTACTAAGCTGTAGTAAAATGTAATTAACTGTGGTAACTGTACAGTACTGAGCTCTAGTAAACTGAGAAGAGCAGGGATGAAAAGGGCATGGATTGACAATGGAACAGACCCTCCAACCTAATTTACATGCCATGCATAAACATCAATCTGTTAGAGAGGACATTGATGCGCATTTACCATCTTAGCCACTCCCCTCCACCCCTCAATTGTCTTCTCCGGTCCTGCCTGTGTTCGGGGAGGGTTGGTTTGTACATGGCTAATCAGGGTTTGTCCTCAGAGCGCCAGGGGAGCTATAAAGTGGCGTAGCGTTCGCCCACTGTGACAGGCTGGACCGGTTCCTGGCTCTTCAATCACAGCATCCGCGTGCTGGGCAGCGTTAGTCTCAGAGAGCGTGAATAGAGCTCCAGGATCCTGCCTCCATGGAGATAAGGTTATCTATTCAACAATGGGGCTAATATTTAAACTCTCTCTCACACACACACACACACACACACATACACAAGCAAACATTTACACTTTTATGGACTTAAAAAAACACAAACATACAGTCTTGAAAGAATTTTGGGGGTATCCCCACTGATGACGAGAGCGGTCCCTTGACCTGACGAGGATAATTGAACTGCTGTCAAAGAGTGTCTTGGACGTGGCAACATCATCCATCAGCTCTCTCAACAGCCTCTCCATTCGTGTCTCTTGACATGGGTCCTGCTGGCGTTAGCAGGAATCTGAGTTATTCAGCCGATTCCATAACAACTTTCCTCCAGACCTCCAACTGCCGGGAGGGAGAACCAATGGGATTGGATAATCCAAACGTTTCTCCCTTTTTCTGCACTTTTCAATTAAAAAGAGATTTGAAGGGGGGAAAACTTGTTTGAATGCATGGTGTGCACATACTACCCACAAAAAACTAACCTCTAAATAAATTCATTTGATATTTCTTTGGATAGAAACTTAAAGACACAGTGGATATGTTTTTCCACATTGAGGTTTAAATGATGTTGTACAGTGTAAAATCCCACAATCATGTCGTGTAGTATGAGCACTGGCTGAATAGACTGCCAGACATTTATTCCAGTTTTGGGGGAATTCTTTTCTGTAGCAAGATTCTTGAGTGAGGAATTGCTTGAATTGAGCAGTTATTTTTGTTATTTTGTTACAAATTACAAGAGAGAATTTCATATTATTTATATGCTCATATTATTGGAGATATAATTTTTTTTGTTCAACATTTAGGTTAGAGAAGAGGCAGAAAATGAAATGCTTTTCGCAAACACTGACACAAACATGATATCAAAATATGCTATATAAATCCTAATTGTTTGGCTCCAACCCCCTACTATGTGGGAATGCCAACAGTTTATTAGGCTACAGAGCAAAGGAATCAGGATTAACTTCTCAATGTGTTGAGAGTTCACCAAGTTCACCGTGTTCTTGAAGCTCTTTTTCAAAAACTTGTGGTTTATTTCTGGTAATGTGATTATGTGATTAAATCTGGTATTATACCAATCAAAACCTTTCTATTATCATAATGTAGGTTAGTCTACCAGATGTGTTTTAGAGGGCAGAATGTGTCAAGACACGTCACTATTCCATATATTATTTATATATACAAGGAAATTACCTTTTTGTGGTACTGGTGCATCATATTACTTTCAGCATCAGAATCAATATTAACATAAAACTTCTTAAATGTGGCACTAACCGGAGTACCATTTTACTCACGAGAAACAGACAGGAGAGAGCGACGTGAATACGTGAATACAGCAAAGGGCATACAATGGTGTTGTTCAGGCTCTGTTCACATGTTATTCCCAACCTGTAAAATATGCACCTGTGTTTTACCACAAACAAATAGACTTGAGCCTGTGCCTAACCAAACCCTTAACAGGTGAAATGCTTTGTGTCTATGTCAAGCCTATACTTGCCCGCCCCCTGTTTTATAGTCTGTATCTATTTATTTCACCTCATGTTCGGGCCAGGGCCTCACCCGGGCCAGAACATATCCATCGGGGACGCAGCCAGAGGTGGGGCGGTGTTATTGATGTGTTCAATGTTGCCATAATGACACCAGGCGGGTTTGGGCCTGACCAAGAGGACCGTATGTATCTTCTGAGGACAGGCTGCTCTTAACCCTGCTTGATCAAATGGGCCCCGTTCCAACTTCCTATAAAGTATCATGGGAAACAAATGAGATAAAGCTAAATCTAAATGGAGAATATTTATTGCATTGAGGCAAGATTGCATTGTGACCAACATAGATAATACAAATGAAAAGAACTTAATAATTCTAAGACTTCATCAAACATTTCTAGAGAACAAGCTTTTTAATCAGTTTCCTCACTTTATCAGTTTTCTGAATCAGTCGTTTTGTGAACACTAACAATTGAACAAATCATCTTTAAAAAAAAAGTCAACTTTGAGAAAACATTAAAAGTATTGTATTTTGTAACTAATCATTCATAAACAGTAACCAACATCACTCAAAAGAAACTGATCACCCAGTGAGCGAATCAACATTTCTTCAATGGGAAGCATAATCCTAAAGACTAATCGGGAGATTTTAATCAAAAGCAAGAATAACAGAATGGAAAGTTTGTAGGAAAAAGGCCCGCCAAGGCTTTAGTATTGCTGTAAAACAATGTTTTGTACACATTTAATCTGTGCCTCTGCATGTTTTATGGACCACGAGCCAATAGCTTTTTGACATACCGCCGGTCTTCATCGTACTGTACCTGTCTCTCAAAGTGCATATTCTTGAGTATTCTGAATGAGATATGAGAGTTAATTCCATCTCCTTCTCTCTGCTTTGCCATAGCTTTTGACTCAAGACACGCCCAGCCATCTTATTATAGACTTTAGTGGACATGTAAAAACAATTACTTGGAGAACACTACATTTGACTAGGACCCAGCACTACAAGAAGTGACTCTTAATTGACTTTTCCAGTCCGCGATCAAAACAGAAACATATATTAATAAAGTCATAAACATACAGCATAGATTTCTCAAAACATAATGCAAAAACAAACATTAATTTAAAAGAAAAACATGTATTATGATCTTATGCTGCTAATGTAGCAAAATAGTCATTCGTATGTGGCGAGGGCACCAGGAGTGTGTTTGTTGGGAGTGGAGGGTTCAACAGGAGGTACGACTGGTGTTTTGTACTTGTTTCCATGTCTCTTCTAACCACAACCCAGCCTTTTGCCCCAGTCTGGAGAAACTGTAGTTCCCTGGATCAGAAGCACAGGGATCACAGAGGTCTGTCACAGAAAGGCCTCAGACCTCTCCCAGGGCTGGATCTCTGAGAAGAATCCTTCACACAGGCCAAAGCCCGGATCCAGAGACAGCGGGATGGCCTGTGCCTCCTCCTTCATCTCCTCCCAAGGGTGCACCTCCTGGCGCTCTGGGAACAGAGTCACCTCCTCAAACTGTTGCAGGTGGGTCTGTAACAACTGGTCCTGGTTCAGCTGTTGCTGTTGAACATGAAGCTCGGCCAGGTTGCCACAGTTACATCCCATTGTGCCACTTAGCTCCATGTAGGCGTAAGACTGTTGGGTCTGCTGGATCTCCCCTTCTCCACACCACCTTCCCAGCCCAGTGGAGTGCCTCCCCTGCAGGCTCAGATCTAGTTCACAGCCCAGCGAGCTCAGAGCAGAGTTGATGTCCAGGTCTTCAAACGTACTGCAGCCCCCACTCAGGACGTCGTCGAAGACAGATGCCAGGTCAAAGTCTCCCTTCAGAACTGCATCCGCACTGTGGGCCTCAGTGGCTAAAAGAGGGGACTTGGGCGTCCGGGCCATTTTGCCATTTCGCCTTGGGGAAGGTTGTTTGCGCTTGCTGCCTGCTGCTGCTCCGTGGTAGCGGTAGCCATCTTGGATCCCCTGTGTTGCTACCTGGTAGCCAGTTTCCAGGTTCTCTAAGAGCTTGTTCTGCCTATGGCTGTTGTAAAGGTTGGAAGACATTCTCCTCCTCTTAAAGACTCCGTCAACAAACATGTCAGCGTACTGAGGGTCGATCTGCCAGAAACCTCCCTTCCCTGGTTCATCCTTCTGCCGCGGGACCTTCATGAAGCACTTGTTGAGCGAGAGGTTATGCCGAATAGAGTTCTGTGAGGGGGAGGGGAACAAATGTGTCCAATCAATATTGAATGTGTATTTAATTTTCATGTAATGTATGAATGATATGTGTAAGCATGAGTGTGTTTGTGTGTGTGTGTGTGTGTGTGTGTGTGTGTGAACTGCAGAAAGACAGAGAGAAAGAGATGTAAGGGGGAGGAGTAGGTATTGTTGTTGTTTGTGTAGGAAAGCAAATGTACCTAATGAGGCTTTCTAGTATAGAGCTCTGTGCATTTCAAACATGATCAGCTGTGCTTGGCTGCCAAGAGAGCTCTCACAGGATCCTCATTAACAAACGCACACTCCCTCACACACACACACATCCCCCTCCCTGGAGCAGGAGAGCACTTGTGGCTGACCCCCTGAGATAGAAGCCTGGCAGGGAGTTGAAAACGTAGAGATGTTCTGCGATTTGAGACATTCTGATTTTTAAAACAACTACAAGAAAAATCTAAATAAATATAGCTGGCCTAGCCAATTCGGTATGAGCAAACATATAAAGCGCGTTTCATGCGAGCTTGAATGATACATTTAAAATGTTCAAAAGGCTTAAGTGTATTCATATTCTTACGACAAAACAACAGGTTTAGTATGCATGCATCAAACCTACTGCTCCCGCCTCTCGCGCTCGCTATTCAGGTCATCAATAATGGAGGGAAAGAAGAGAGCAGGGTCATTTACCTGCCAGCTGGGCTCTGCGTGTCTGTAGTAGCAGAAGTTGTCTGTGATCCAGTTATAGATGGTGGACAGAGTCACCTTGGGCTTCTTGCTGGCCTGCATGGCCATACAAATTAGAGAAGCGTAGGAATAAGGCGGTTTGACTTTGGGGTTCGTTTTGTAGTCTATCTCCTCCGGCGGGATAATCTGCGCCGTGATATGGTGGTCGTGGTGAGCATAGGTGGTAGTGTGGTGATGTGCGTAATTCACCAAACGCGCGTCGGTGGAGTTACTGCCAGAGGTAACCGGGCAGCCGAGGCTGAGAGGCATCCCGGTAGCGGCGGTGTCCCCGGCTGGCGGGCTAGACGGGGAGTCGGTGCCCCTGGGGTACAACCGCTGGTGGTAGGAATGAAGGTGCTGCGAGGTGCAACCCGAGCCGGTGCTGGTGGGTCTTTCCGGGTTAGCGCTGAGGATGGAGAAGTTCTGCAGCCAGTGCAGACTCGTCAGGCTGTCGTCTAGGTGTACTGAGCCTACTGAGGCGTCCTGGTCCACCGGCTGGAAGGTCAGCCATTTCTCCTTAAACTTGGAGGCAACCTCCGGATTCATAAGGACCGGCATTCTGAACGCGAGACGGTCACCCACAAAGATAGGGGAATTGTATTCTGTGAGACGTCCTGCCTAAAACAAATATGAAAATTGGTCAAAAACCTAAACGGTAGCCTATTAAAAAATACAAGCTTTTTAAAAATAAAAATAAGTTTTGACTTCATTTACACAACGTTTCGAAAACCTAATCTGAAATTGAATATAACGAATATAACACAGTAGATACGGCTGATCCTTACCTCAAGGACAGGTCAGTGAAGATGCTGGGGACCAGTGTGCACCTGTTGCAGCGTTCGGTCGATCAGTTCCTGCTCCTTTCTTCTGGGACTCCGAAGCAACATCTATCTGCGCAACAAGTGTAGAAGGGGAGGGCCCAAAGCAATTCACAGAGATAACCCAGATTATCTAATTAATTTCAGTCGCGTTTGCATAGGATAATCAATATATATATATATATATATATATATATATATATATTCCTGGATTGTTGCTTTTCAAAAAGGTAAATGAAAATGTCTGGCTACTAAAAGGTTTTAAAATAGTAGCTGAAATAATACTGGACGGACTGCCCACCAGCCCTTTAAACGTCTTAGAGTTCTCTGATTGGCTCTCTGCTTAGACACTCTAACGTGCATGAAGATGTGAAGAGCGCGGGCTGTAGTGTATGCAACATTCATGTGATAGTTGGAATTGACCTCATTGAATTTCCTGCAGTATTTCATTATGTAGCTAAACTTTTTTTTTTAGAACTTCATTCATTATGATAATAAATATATATATAGTAGTATGCACAAGCCGAAGGCACATTTTGTGCATATACATGAAAATACTGTAGGTTTAATTTGTCGGACTTAGCTTCGATTTCCTAAAGGCAAGGAGAAAAAGAAGTTGGATTTGTTTGGAAAGTCATTTTACATAATATGTGACCGTTGTTATCGATCTAATCAGTGTCGGTTAAGATTATATATAATTAAATTGAGGTTTGAAATAAATAATTTTAACAAAACAAATTTCAACTAGTAGAGGAGCGATATTGAATAGCCTACCTTAAATGTCGTTAGTGTTAATAACTATAATTAAAGCACCTTTGTTTAAAATCAATAATATTTTCCAAGATCCCTTAATAACATATAATAATGAGGGTCCCTCGTAAGCAGAAATCACACCGGAACTTCGGACTTATTGCAGGAAGATATCATTATTAACGTTCCGTTATGCTATCATCCATCCATCCGTTTTTTGTCTCTTTTAAAATTACCTATACCAAATAACACTAACAATTTCTCTGAAAAGTGGCTTCGGATTTACGTCTAGTATGAGACCAAGATGCATTAACCAACATCCACTTTATCCGTAGTTTTGGTATGAATTGAAGTACAACGATAAAACCGAAACCATTAACATTTGACATGCCATTATTATGTCCTATTATTATTGTTGTTCTGACCACAAACCTAATTTATGTGATACTGAGAGCGGTATGGCGCGACATTTGGAGAGAAAACGTCGCGCCACAAGTCCCGCGCGTGTGCAGCACTTTACCCTGAAGCATTCCTTTTGTCAAAATCGAGGTAACTGTAGGCTATCAAATAGCATTACACATGCAGAGGGAAATCTAAGACTGGAGTCCTGCACAAGAGCATCGAGTCTGATTGTTTTCATTTTCAAAACATGTTAATATAAATATATATATATATATATATATAGTACTATTCAAAAGATTGGACACAACTACTCATTCAATATTGTTTATTTAAACTGTATTTTCTTGGGCTGCGTTGCAGTTAACAGCTGATTTCTGAGGCCGGTAACTTCATAAATTAATTCATCTTCTGCTGCATAGGAAACTGTATCTCTCTTTACTGAGGGTCTCCCCATGAGAGCCAGTTTCATCATAGTCCATGATCGTTTTTGCGACTGCACTTGAAATTCTTAAATTGTTCTTAAACTCATGAAGGACTGTCATTTGTTATTGCTTATGTGAGCTGTTCTTGCCATAATATGTGCTACTACAGTGCAAACATAATGATGGTCTTCTGTATACCCACCCTACTTTGTCACAACACTACAGATAGTCTCAAAAGGGTAGTTTAGGAAAGAAATTCCACAAATGATTCCTAGCAAGGCAGAGTAGTTTATTGAAATGCATTCCAGGTGACTACTTCAAGAAGCTGGTTGAGAAAATGCAAAGAATGTACGAAGCTATTTTGTAAGAAACTATAAAATGCGTTTGATCTTTTCCTCTTGTCATCTTGATCTAAAATTGAGGTAAACTAGGCCTGCTCCTCATATTGTTACAGGCCACAGACCATGACCTGAAGTCAATTGTTTGACTTTATCATGCAGCACACCTCTCTGGAAGCTTCTGCATTCATTATGTCCCTCCACTCATTTACTCAGGATTTCCTTTTGTCTGTTGGTCTTCTGCACCAGGGACTACAAGTTCTGGTTGATAGAGGAAAATGGAGAGAAACTGGATGTTACGAAGGCAACTCTTCATCTTAAACATTACTTAATTGGTTGAAAGGTACAGTATACTACCACTAAAACAGTTTTCTTTCTTCTGGTCAAAACAATTATGTATAGGATCTAGTTTAGGCAATTCTTTATGGCCTTCTATGATAGATCATACTGATATATGGAACGCAGATACCAGGATACATATGGACCTAATTTATCTCAACTCGTCTCATGTGGATGCATTGCCACAATGTGGAGATGTAGAGTACTACAGCTCAGGGGAAAAACTCACCATGCTAAATCCAAACTCTACAGATGGCTCCTCCAATGCATCAAGCATTTCCCAGTCTAGAAATCCACTGAAATGATAGACCATAATATTGTGACCAGACCTGATCCCGCACTTCTTGACATTTAACTATGCCATTTGCATATCTATACACTGTACATGCTTATTGCCCATTACGTAACCATGCCATTTGCACACTGTGCTTCATTTATAGGCCCATACACTGGAGCACCTGTATATTGACACACTGCCCTTCACAACATTTCTGCACAACTTTTTTGCACTTCTGGTTGGATGCTAACTGCATTTCGTGGTTCTGTAGTCGTACTGTTCAATGACAATAAAATCTAATCTAATTAACTTTAAAGTATGCATTTTCCCCCATGGCAGATATCTTTTATATGATATCTGTGTTGAGTGACTAACACAGGTAAAACTAGAAAACTTGAGTTGTTGCACAGCACAAGCCAGCTTCACGTTCTGAGAACATATAGCCTATGATGTAGTTTCTCTGAGGTATGTTAGTATTTGCCTCTTATATCTGCCAAGACGTCAGGACCTTATGACCCAAATCAGGGAGCAATGAGTTTGCCCTCTAACTGAATTGTTCTGGGTGGAGTTTACAGCTGGCTGCTCCCCCTCAATTGCTACTGTGGTAGGATAATTGATAGTCAAAGGTGAGCCGGTGCTCAATGCATCACCAGGGCAGTACTGGCTGGATGAGGTGTTTCATGAACCGTAGACATAGTTGCTAATACACATCTAGGGCAAAGCCGAGCTCTGAAGGCTATGGTAGAACACACTTCACCGCATGTAAAAATGTAGATCCGCTAGTTCAGCTGTAGCATGCATCATGGAAGGACAGAGGCACTATGTGGCTTCAAAATGCATCCAGGTTTGTTTCAGTTCCGTCACGAAGAACCCTGGCAAGCCAGAATAAACGTTTCACCAGTTGCTTTTACTGTTGGGAAAGGCAGCATTTGTGGTTTTCACTAGAGGCTTTTGACAGTATGTCCACACACAAGAGCCTATTGAAATAGTGGATGGGGGGATGCCTTGTAATCTTTCAGTACGCGTCCTGTATAATATCCAGTGCACTCTCTTTGAGGACACTGAAATCCAGCCAGGGTTTAAAATCTACTCATGATGTACTCAAAGGTTGTCATAAAAGTAAGCAGTTTCAACCATAAGGGGTTACAGAATACAAAAATAGGGAAAATACTATATTTCTTGAGAGTAGCAAAAAATCTTGTTTAGGGTTAGTCTGTGTTCTGACGGTGGCTGTGCATTAATGGAAAACTTGTATTGTTATTGGTGTTTTAATACTGTTCAGAAGGACCTACCAGCAGGGGTCTCTGTTTCCAAAGCATAAAACACATATGCACACACAATCACTTGTACATTTTTGTTTTTAAATCCCCACAGACAGACTGGCCATAAACACTTTGCCAATAACAGGATGTTTACAGTATCCGGTTTCCCACAATCCTTGGTCGTTCATTGATGTATTGAGGGTTCTTTATGCCCACAGTCTAATCCCTATGACTGCAGTACAATCTTCTTTTCAACTTACATCCACTTTTGACCAGTAGCCTTAATTAAATGATATGTGGCCTTTCTAATGAGATCTAATGCGGCTAAAACAGTCTACCACCTACAGGAAACAGTGCATAGGGTTATATGGTGGATGGACAAAGATAAACATTTCAGCATCTAAAGTCTGCAAGAGCAGATAAAGTATTAGGCTACTACTAAAGTAATAGTTAGTATAAACATAGTATAAACATATTATAGTATCATAACACAAAAAAATACTTTATTTTAAAAACCCTGCTTGATATACAACAAATTTATATTTAATCATGTATGAGACGCAAAAAGGATGCCGCTGCCCATTCCTGCAGTAAACCTTCGAATTAGCGGTGCTGGATTGTTTTGCCTGAAAATGAAACAAACTGTACATACATGACGCTTGTGAATGTACTTGTCTTTAAATACGCCCGGGTCATGTGTAGACGATCCATAATGGTACTCGATGTAACTTCGTTCAATGTTATTGGTGTCTGAAGATATGTTTACCATATTTGGCAAGATAGTGGCACAGAGCGCATGGGAATTGGACAGAAGAAGCCGTCATTCACAAAATTCAATCCCATAACTTTACAAACAAAGCGTTGGCTCACGGGACTTGTAGTGCAAAACATAGTCATTAAATATAGGGAATCGTACTTTCTGGGAAGAAAGTAAGTCTCCTCGCCATCCTGTTTTATTTCTAACGTGTGACTACTTAGTATTTTCCAAATTATTTCCGGACTGTAGTGTACTGACCATTTTGGTCTTGTGATTAGAAAGCATTGACACAGCGGCGCATACAAATCCCATTTGCACTGCCCTCTCTTCATTGGTTGCCGGCTAATGTCACTCAAGGGGGCGCTACTTACACTACTGCTCCTACGGGAAATATTTGTGTTTGTTCAACCGGCTGTAATGGTGGACGACTGAGACGGACAAGATAGGAATAATACCACGAATATAGACGTACAGGCACAACACTACGAGCCGCAAGTAGGAATTAAGCTTCGGCGCAAAATGGATGAACTCAAACACCAAGTAATGATTAACCAGTTCGTCTTGACAGCGGGTTGTGCGGCAGATCAGGCGAAGCAGCTTTTGCAAGCGGCTCATTGGCAATTTGAGGTACTGTAAGGGGGTTAACGATCAAGAGCTGACTAGCTACAGTAATGTTTATGTCTGACTGCGTATGTGACAGAGTGGGTTTGGGCTGCAATGTTCATAATTGTTGGTCTTCGCCAACATTTGATGTTGTACAACTACACTAGGAGGGAAAG
This sequence comes from Novumbra hubbsi, assembly GCA_016801125.1. Lineage (NCBI taxonomy): Eukaryota > Metazoa > Chordata > Actinopteri > Esociformes > Umbridae > Novumbra > Novumbra hubbsi. The sequence continues at coordinate 15,547 of JACXGK010004255.1, read as the reverse complement.
ATCTGAACACTTCTAAACTTCTAACTTGTTTGTATTGCATATACTTATTCCTTAATGGTAACGTTATAAATATCCATGGACTAGGAAAAGCTCACTCGGTCAATATCCAATTAGAATTTACTCTAGCTCGAGAGATGCTAAATACTAGATATAATCCTGTTCCCAGGCAGTGGTTAGGCGAGGCTCGAAAATGCTATTATGCAATGAAGATAACCGCTGATTCGTATTGACTGCACATGATTGTTTTGTCTACACAACAGAGTAAAATAGATTTTTCAAATCATGTTTGATGAGTATAACTCAATTGTTTGTGTGCTTAATATTTTGTAAACCCTCAAACTGACTTGTAGGATACATATAAGTAACAATATACACAACATAATATATGTCATTCGTTCTATGTTGTAGAGGCTTGTAATTAAACATCTGCTCTTTTATTTGTGTTTTAGACTGCGCTCAGTGCCTTTTTTCAAGAAACGAATATTCCATACGGTCACCATCATCAAATGGTGAGTATGAATCCTTATTTAATTGCAATGAGGTCTACTTTGTACTATAATCCTTAAGTATTATGTTATTACAATGTTATTTCTAACAGTGTCAGTAATATAAGCATATTACCCTTGCTCCTGTTTTTATAATTTACGAGGTCTTTTGACCTAGAATCATGTTGTAGTAACAATAACAAAGCACATGTCGGCCATGTTGCGGACTCGGGGTTTCCATAAATAAACAGAGGCAGGCATGTAGCTGCAGTAGCCACGTTCTGTTCAGCCAGCACAGTCTGCGTTGAGGCGACTTGCAGATGATTCGAAGAAATGTCGTCTGTGTACTGGATAGTGGGGGATACACGTGAACAAATTCCACGTTGTGCCACAAGCACCATTTCGTTACATTTCTGGTGAAAATGTATATTTTCTGGAAAAATAATCCTGTTATTGCCACTGCATCATCATTGGTTTTCATCTGTCTAAAAGGCATGTGTTATGACTGAATGTCTTGTACTGTATGTTGTTTTATCTTTTCACATTTTTATCAGAGAATAATTTAGTGCAGCAGCCACAATATTTTGAGAATAAAAAAAACACCAAAAATTCTTAAGCTTAACATTGGAGGTCTGTCAACAGTGCATGAATATTATAAAACACTAGTTACCGTTTTGGAAGCCCTCCGCTGCCTACTCAGGGGCACAGACGCCTTTGTGTGGCGCTGCATGGCAGGGTAGCATTTAGCAGCAGCTGCTTTCTGGAGCAAGACGTGGATAGGGGATTTGGAGAATTGTTGGGGTGCCGTCACCGATACCCATCCCTGTGGCTTCACCACACTAGTACATCCATTTTGTGTGCTGAATCACACTTACAGTACTGTGTAGTCATACCATTGTTGACGTTGGAGTATAGGGTTAGTTGTTCTCCAACTTCAACCAGATGAAATCTGTAAGATCAGCTTTTGTGATTGGCCTACAGTGATGTACCTCCGGTCTGACTAGAACCCACCCCCATACAATTATGCCTAGGTTCGGACCTCTTTGTGTAACTGTTTATGCCCACCAACACTCCAGCATAACCAAACATTTGTTGATTTTGTTGGATACAGCTTAGCAATAAGCTGTGCAATAAAAAAAAAAAAAAAGACGTTCAATAATTGTCTTCTTGCTGCAAACCTAGTTTAAAAAAAAAAAAAAAAGAACAAGCTGATCTTACAGATGCCATCTAT
>JACXGK010004255.1:0-13731 GCA_016801125.1 Novumbra hubbsi | reverse complement strand
TTGGCTGTATCCATAGACTCAGAGTATTGAACCTCTCAGCCGTTGCTCTCTGTCTGTGTGTCATCAACCTATTCAGGTTTGTCTTTTGTGTTCGGAGTCACTCGACACGTTACCTGGGCCGCTCTTAAGAGTCACACCAGATACAGATTTAATGTCTTTGTCTTCTTAGTTTATACACTAAAAGCAACCACTAATTGACTAAAGCTCTGCCTGCCAACCTCTTGTACTGTAAATATCACTGTCGACAAGATGTCCGTCCTGTATGGTTCTCGTTAAGGTGCTAAATTCATTTACAGTGAAGGGCAGCATTTCCTAACTAGGGGTGGTCTGGTTGAAAAATTAGGTTGCTAGAGAAACTAGAAAATAAGTTATTTGGTACATAGAACAGTGAGTAACCATCAGTAACTGTGAACTCTGATTGTTATTGAACCGTTTCTCTTTTATTTCTTCAAATGTGTCAAAGTCACTTTAAAGTAACTGGAGTACGGCTGCAGAATTATGTCCATAAGTTCAAATCCTGGTGGCAGCTTATCAGCACTTCATGAAGGTGTTGTATGGTGCCTTGCAAATGGCCTGCTGCTGTTGGTGTCGGGCAACCATTGCTTGGTCACATCAGCTTCAAGGGGCTCTATGCGGTTGGCCGGGCGCCTGCCAGCGTAGTTGTGGTTGTTGGTTAGTGATTGTGATCTCCTTGTTGCACATAGTGGCTGGCGAGTACTTGCTATTTTTGCAAGGAAAGTGATAGGAAGGAAGACAGCTCGGCGAGATGTGTTTTTCGGAAAAATCTCTCAACTTCCCGCTCTATTTTCAGGAATTCCTGATGGGACGCTGGAATACAAGTGTGTGTGGCCGGTTTTCTTCTGAACACCTCAAGAGTAGACAGGACCATGCAACTAATCATACTGCAGAAAAAGTACACCAATTATGTTCTTTTTTTTTTACACAGAAGATCATACATCGCCTGGCACACTTGTATTTAAAACCTTACATCCTTCAGATTTTAATATTAGTACAAATCAGTGTGCCTTAGGTTTTGATGGGCTGTCGTTGATTACAATGTAGTCAAGTGTAAATTATAGTCGTGGGATCCATTTTGTTTTATGCATGAGGGAGGTCTCGGGCCAAAAATGTTTGGGAACCTCTTGCAACGGGACTCGTCTTGTCACGCCAGCCAATGCAGTTGCCAAACACTTTTCCCAGCTGTTTTCTTACAGCTCCAGCGACCGTCAAACAACAGGCTATTAATGCAGTCAATGGTCCAGTATCATCAATGTTGCCCTGCTAGTAATATTGCTCTCTGTAGGATTATTTAGCTACATTAGACAGTGTTGTGTCCCTGTTTGCAGCGCAGCGGCTATCAGGAGTGACCTACCCTACATCCGGAGTTGGCAACTTTGCATTACCGTAAAAAGTCTTGTTGGGGGCATTCTATCTAAACCTCTAGTGAATCTCTTGTAGTGACAATACAGTCTTAGTCTACCACAGACTGCCCCCTTTCCACTGGAGCTTATCAGTGTATCTTGGCTGTAGAGCCTTAATCCACTTTGCTCCAGTATTTCCTCCCGCTGACACACTTTGTGATTGACAGACCTGATGGATGCGGGAAAAGCTCAGCAGTGTAAGGAAACCGGTGTGAACGGGTCCTGACCTACTGGACTGACCGTTTATATCTTTGAGCGAGACCATTAGTTGCCCCTGCAATTCACTGAGGCCTGCTAAATAACTGAAATGGAAAATGTTAATTTTTCTAGTCTATGGTTTCTGCATGATAAGATTATTGGTCTAGAATATACTGGTAAATATTTGCTATGTTAACTTTAGACTTTTTTTATTCCAATAAAGTCTAAACCGTATTCGCGTTCGGCCTAGGATCCACAGATATTTCGCTGTGGGAGTCTTCTGACCAACCAAACATCTGGCGCCTGTACCAGCATGTATCTCTCCCCGGCTTTGTCTAAATGTTGTCAGAGGGGAAACATCTACACTAGCCTAAGCTTTTTTCCGTTCATCTTTCTTTTCAGAAACTCCTGCAAAGTCGGGGGAATACTGTGCCTTTGCCCCCCGTTAAGCTTTGGTCAGACACGCATTCAAGGTGTGTGTTACGAGAGGGCGAGTATGTGCTTCTGTTTGTACACAGTTGGTCAGAACGCAGCCTTATGCTCAGAAAAGCACGCCAGGCATCGTGGTACTGTGAGTGGAAAGCTAATGAAGCGTCCTCTGTTCAACAACACGGCGACGGGGCGAGGCCGCGCTTTCTCCCGAACTGCTCCCCAACCTCCTGAATGCCGGGGTAATCCTTCTATTCTCTCCTGCCTCTCCGCCCGGCCACACCCTGGCTCTCCCTCTTCACACAGCTCCTCCCCGCTCCTCCTGACCCAGCGGTGCTCAGAGGCTAGCTTGTGTGCCCGGGCCATGTTTGGATTTGCCCCGTCGTGTCTCTTCGGCTGTCCTCTCTGCACCCCCCCCACCTCTGTACACACCCGCTGCCCGTACAAACACTGCCACCGCAACGCATTCCTCCAGGATGCCAGGCTCCGGCTGCCCCAAAATGGATGCTTACAGAGCTGCAAAGGCCGGTTAGTCTGCGCACACTGGGTGAACCTTTCTGCTTGGGTGCAAACTGGACAGAGACCACATTGATACCCTGAGAGTGTGTTCTTAGTGTCTCTGAACGGGAGGATACCGTGTGTGTGTGTGTGCTTTTGACGGGGAGATTTACTGGACAGAGAACTGAAAGTAACGTCTGATCTCTATCTGGGCCCTGAAGTGACTGTAAAGTGAATGAAGCGTCATGTGACCCGGGAGGAGGAAGTGGACCGAACTTCCACCACACCACGTTTCCCAGGTGACCGAATGCTCCCATGAAACGGCCACACAGACATGGAGACATGTGGTTTCTGATGCTGTGGCTGTAAAAGCGCTGCACAGGCCTGTGGTTCGGACCTCATGTCTTTTATCGTGTTACCACATACCAGGGGGCCGTGACTCACCCGCAACACAAACACACGGGTGTGGACGTGATTCACTCCGGTCTGCCGTGGTGTCGTAAGCCCAAGGCAGGACGGGACGATCAAGGAACCAACCGTTAGGCTCCGTATGTCGTAGTGTCGTCCGGTTAACTACTCCTCACAATGCTGGCGTTCACGGTGGCCGGCAAGCTGTTGTCCGGATACGGTGACGTTGTCAAGCCGGGGTTGGACAGCGGAATCAGTTGGTAAATGAGTATTTTGGAGACGCTGGAATGTTGCTTCCTGGCACTGAGTCCCGTTGTGTGAGCGGGCGGGGAGGAAGAACGGGAAAGGATGCAGGAGGGTCTTTTTCTGGTAACGCTTAAACACGCGGTTTGTTTCTGGGGGTGGGGATGAATAAAAACAGTGTTATGAAGTCTCCATTGAACTACAGAGTTCATGTGTCAGATGAGAAGAAGTAGAATCCCCGTCATGAACCACAACATGGCTGGCTGGCTGAACTGTTTCACTGGCTACTGGGAAAGGAATCGTCCTAACCCTCTGCCTCTCTGCCTGCCTTTCTGTATGTCTGCCTGTCTGTCTGTCCTGGGAGCATGATCTGTTCATCACCAGGAAGGAGAGACAGGGGAGACAAGTGACAAGTGGGAACCTACAAGTGAAGTAGCGACAGGGGAAAGAAAGTGTGAAGGGAGCGCCAGGTTTCCCAGCAGGCGAGAATAGTCTAATAACAGGGTATAGATGAGGTATCTGGAGGAGAGGGACAGTTCCGTTCATCTTTGAGTCTGTGTCGGTTACACATTGTCCTTGGACCGGCTACAGTATTACTGAACAACTCACTGAAGAGTGTTACCATTGGAATGATCTCAAATCCAAAACAGATTTTTGTTGTATCGTGTGTGTCTCAGGGACAGGCACACCAGAATAGGCTTGATTTGAGCTCAGCATGTCCCAACACGCTGCCCTGACGGTTTCCACTAGCAACGCTTCCCAGAGAGCTAGGGCCTGTCTGGCTAACCACACGTATGGTGCAAATGCCCCGGCGACACAGAGGACCGGTGGGACGGTGAGCCAATGGGATTGTTAGCGGAGATGTTTACCGTGGTTTCACACACGCACACACACACCTACACTCTGGCTGCTCATCTCTATATTGACCCAACCTGTGACTGAATATCAGTTTTTTTAGGCCAAGCTGACTGACTCCAATGGACTGACCGACCAGCCAGGGGATTCGGCTTATCTAGCTATATATTTAGGTTATCTAGCTATGTACTCGGGTCATCTAGCTATGTACTCGGGTTATCTAGCTATGTACTCGGGTTTTCTAGCTAGGTACTCGGGTTTTCTAGCTAGGTACTCAGGTTTTCTAGCTAGGTACTCTGGTTTTCTAGCTAGGTACTCGGGTTTTCTAGCTATATATTTAGGTTCTCTTGGTTTCTAGTAGCATCTTTTTCACGTCATGTCAAGTATTTCTAGATGCATCGACTGTGTGTTCAGTACCCGCTGTTGGTCTTGACCCAGAGTATACTGCCCGTTGACCCAAGCACACACACACCTCTGCTGGGGTTTTAATCAGCTATGTTGTGTCCAGAAGTCGTTCGGCCATCGCAGAGCTGGGGTCAGCAGTACTCCCATCTCTGTGAGAACTTCATGGAGGTTTGAGCCCAGCGGGAGCTGCGGTGTGTGAACAAAGAACACCGCAAACATCGTCTGTGGGCGGAGCTGAGGACACCTGAGGAAACATTCTGCCTTAAATATTTAACACCTCTCGCCCTCCCCCATGTCTCTCCCAATCATGTACTTCCGCAGCCCTCAAATTATTGGGACGGAGAAGCATTTCTTTATTTTTGGCCCTAAACTGATATTGTACATCTGGTATGCATACTGTGTACATATCAGGCTCAACCATTTAGGAATGTCAACACTAAAAAGTCCCCCAGGCGTCAAATGATTTAGGACAATCAGCTTGACAGGGGGTTTCCGGTTCGTCAGGGGTGTTTCATCACTTCATTTGTGAAAGGATCTTCTTGAGCTTTGCAGGGACATTCGTGCTCCACTATTGGTGTCTGTCAGCAACTACTACCAATAGCCAAACTCTTGTGGGTTCGTCTGTGTGTGGCAACATGAAAGGGCCAGTCTGACATGTGGTTGAAAACTGAAGGGATGGAGCTTTCGTGTCGATGTCACCCGGCTGCGGGATTTGAACTCCGTCTCCGAACGCAGGCTGGATGGGGACTGAGGGGAGGATCTGCCTCCCTTACAAATTCCCGACAAATAGTCCCTAAAAACAGGGCTTTACTCAGGAATGTTGTTGGTCGGTCTTGAAATGACTACTCGTCTGTCCCACACAGAGACCAGCAAGGACTGAGTGACAGGCCTCGCCCCAGTCAGACATGTCTAGAGCTGTGCATGGCTCAGCCTCACGTGACCATAAACCATGGACTGCAATCATTAAACAAATCTGTTGGATGCTTTAGTCTTTTCCATCGACACCGGGTCTGTCTTCCTCATAACAGCGCACTGTCCCCGTGGCAACGCGTTTGCCTTGTTTAGGATGCACTCTCCCTCTTGAACAAATATTCGCCATTTCTAAATAATGAATGCTGCACTCCGCAACGCGCATTACACGTGCACATGCACCGGCTTTTCAGCCCGTCAGGTTTTCTGCTGTGCCCTCTCGCGCTTTCCCGGCAGTCGTTGCAGTATGGCCCGTCGGTGCCCTTCACAGACAGCTCTTCATTTTGATTTGCCACTAGCCTGATCTACCTAGTATGGCCTTACAGCAGCCTTTTAAAGATGCAGTCTGTCCAGCTCTGGTGGGCTGACGCCTGCCTTAGATGGCTGTGAGCATCAACTGTCCACACACTCGGTCTGCGTGCGGGTGTGTGAGGTTTTATTATCCTGGTGGGGATCGATAGTCTCTGTATGGAAAGAGACGTGACTGTGGGAACGCTTCGCCTGTCCTCACAAGGATATCTTCTTAGGGTTATCTTCTTAGGGGTTAGGTTGAGGTTTATGAGTGGGTTAAGGTTAGGTTTTTGGGGTTACGGTAAGGCATAGGGGTTAGGTTTTTGGGGTTACGGTAAGGCGTAGGGGTTAGGTTTGTAATTAGGTTAGGATTAGGCTTTTGGGTTTACGGTGTGGCATAGGGTGAGGTTTAGAATTAGTTTAGGTTTTTGGGTTCACGGCATAGGGAGAGGTTTCAGGTTGAATGCATGTGTGCTTGTGCGTGGGAGGTTACTGAATGTGAGAGGATAGGAAGGGCAGATGTGAGCAGTAAGACAGTCTGGGGTTGTTGCTCCAGCGGTAGCAGTGTTCCATACCTGAGTAGAGGAAGTTGCCATGAAGGACAGGAAGTTTCTTCTCTCTGCAGGGTCTCCCATTACACACAGGACAGGAAACAGACCAGAGACATGACACAGCACTTCCTGTTAGAGGGCAAATGCTTGAACTTCACAACATGCCACTCAACAGTGCTAAATCTGGACACGCGGCTGAATATGGAACGTTGTTAACGAGCTTGAAACAATGCCAATGAAGCTAATACAGTTGGTACCTCAGGTTTGGTGCGAGTCCGTCGTACAATGGAGGAAGAGTCACTCATTAAACACCTGCTCTAAGGACCCGAGAGATTCTGGCTGGATGAATGACCTCAAATCCTGTGCTTTGTGTGCTCGCACCTCATCAAACATTATGGTAGAGGACTACAGCTTATATGCCTTTCCTGACAAATGTATTTCCTGACAAAATTATTTAAATCTTTTATTTCTCATTTTCAGTGTCACTGATTAAAGAAACGTGTGCAGTTTCTTCCCATTGATCTCACGCTCCCCTATTTGCGGAGGACCCAGTATTGTAGGATGACGCTTTTGTTATGACACAGTAGTACACGTGGGCTATTATCGAAATTAGCCTTCATTATAAAAAAATTGAATGTTTTCTATTTTCGGCTTATTTTGAAATGTGCTTCTGCTGTTAACATTGGGATCAGTTGGGGTGGGTGATTGTGAGGGGAAGGGGGGGGTTGTCGTGACTGGTATTACATGTCTGTTTGTCGCCTGCTGACGGCCACTACACAATTCATAGAAACTACGCAAACGCAATGGCCTGAGGTTGCTTTGTCTGGCAGGTTAAAACCGTGCGTAGACCGCGCTGCTTCACCCTACGTTCGCTGTGTAGAGGCCTGTCGAACAACAGAACACTGGGCCTGAGCCCCTGGGTTTGTTCTGACCCGCTATTTACCGGCTGCTCCACTGTTTAGAGTTGAGGGCTGTTCAGTAGTGTCTCGTTGTACCTCAGGAACAGGCAGTGGGTCTGTAATAATGTCTAAGGAAACGGGCCTTGGCCCACCCTGGCCCGCTGGGAGAGAAGTGAAGTGTTGCAATGAGAGGGAGTTGTTTCGACCCCGTTCTGCAGAGTGTTTTAGTGTTCAGTTCTAAAGGAATGGTTCGGTGCTGTTTTGAAGACCGTGTTTCCTGGTGAAGAACGTGTCCTCCTCACTTGCACGGCCAGTATCTTCACCTAACGGAACATTGACGGTCAGGTGGCAGGACGGGGCTTGGCAGAGAGACATTTCTGGCGCCGATCTGTTAACAGGATGTGAGGTCGTGGAGAGGTTGAAAACAAAACGCGTCATCTGGGAACATGGACGTGGTATTCCCCTACATTCCCCAATGTTTGGGACCGGTACCAAATCCCAGTAGCAGGCTGAAATATTGGAGTCCTCATCCTGGATGCAGTGCTGTGATAAGAATATTGAGGATGTCAAGTATCGTTTGTTGTACCTGTATGTCAGTACCTCTTCTCCTGAACATCTGTATGTCAGTTCCTCTCCTCCTGAACATCTGTATGTCAGTACCTCTTCTCCTGAACATCTGTATGTCAGTTCCTCTCCTCCTGAACATCTGTGTGTCAGTTCCTCTCCTCCTGAACATCTGTATATCAGTTCCTCTCCTCCTGAACATCTGTATGTCAGTTCCTCTCCTCCTGAACATCTGTATGTCAGTACCGCTCCTCCTTGAACATCAACGCCCCCCCCTCCTCCGGCTCCCCCTCCCTCATCTCCCCTAACGTCTCCCTCTCTCTTCCAGATGTGCACCCCGGCAAACACACCGGCGACCCCGCCCAACTTTCCCGACGCCCTCACCATGTTCTCTCGGCTGAAGGCCTCGGAGAGCTTCAACAGCAGCAGCCCCATGGCCTCCATGGCCACCTCCCCCCCTCCGCCACAGGCCTGCTGGGGCGTGCCCCCGCCCCCCATGTCCACGAGCGGCCCACAGGGACTCTGGACTCAGGGGCAGCCCCCCTCGCACCCCGCCGCCTGGCCCGCGGGGGTCAACGTCGGCCCCCACAGCCACCCGCACCCGGCCGCGGAGCAGAAGGCAAGTGTGGCCATGGAGGCTGAGAGATAAGGGGCCGGGACGGGACAGCCCTGCGGAGGAGGAGGTGGGGGGGGTTACCTCAAATAGAGGATGGGGGGCGGGGGGGGACCTCGAATCGGGGCGGGAGGGTTTGAGACCAAGAGCTACACAAACCAGGGAACCATGGAGAGCGTGGAATTCAAAACGACTAAATGGAAAAAGAGGGGCACACAAATGGTTAAAAAAAGAAAGCGGCTACAGCGGTCCTGGCCGGCGTTCCCCCTCTCGGCGTTCCCCCTCTCGGCGTTCCCCCTCTCGGCATAGTTAGATGTATGAAACGCACCGAGGATGATACTTGTAATTTTTCCTGAGACCAGGACTTCAACGGCAGTTTCTTCTCTCTTTTCTTTCTTCTCGTCTTTTCATCTGTCCATCCAGTGTTTTTCCTCTACTGGGGACCTGTGTTTGTGCTGCATGGGGAGAGAGGATCTGCCAGAGCAGTGTTTTACTCCAGTACACTAATCACAAACATGTGTCAGTGTGCAGTGTATAAATAACACACACACACACACACACACACTCACAAACACCCACATAGACATTCAACTAGGGATTTGAAGAAGCAACAACATCATTGCCCATCGCAAGGTGGACACTTCTTACCTCACCTTGTGGTCACCTGAGTTTTTTTTTTAGCCTATCAGGGATTCTGAACTGTTTGACAACGCAGGACATTTTTTTAAAAACCAATTGTGATTTTTCAGCTCTGGTATTACCTCATGAAGATGATGATGATATTGGTCACTGCTATAGCTTTTTTTTTTTTTTTCTCCTACAAGGGGTGGTGTCTTTATGAACTGGACTGGAAGATCGATGCAATGGTTTTCAGATTTGGGTATTCTATCTATCTATATATATATATAAATATATATATGATCTCATGGTTTTATATTATAGTTTTCATCTTTTTTTGGGAGGGATGGGGGTTAGGTTTAGGGTCGGGGTTTGGGAGGATTTGTAGGTGGGCAGGATTGATTTTGTGTTTGGGAAGAGCCAACCGGAGAGCCTAAAAATAAAGCTAGAGAAATACCAGACTACTATCTACAGAAACTATTTGTAAAGCAGAACTTGCCACTTTGCATGATGTGTTTATAATGTATACCATCTTTTGTAGCAAACGTACATGAAACGGAGACGTGTTTCTGGCTGTGGGGTCGGGATACTCCAGGTTGCATCCCTTACCTCTGATCTAGCATCTGTCGAGCAGCCTCATAGACCTGGCTATCATCACGTGTGCTGTAATCCGGTAGTGGGTCATGGAAGGCAATATTCACATGCAGGGTTGGCCCCCTTCAGTTCTGTTGTCCTTGGGTGGTTTATACTGATCGAGGAATAGGAAACCCAGAAATGTTTTTTAATGTTATTTGATTTTTTTTTAGGACAACCTAGAAGAATAATAGAAGATGGTGGTAGTAGTAATAATAATAATAATAATAAAAAAACATCTTTAATTTGACTAAAAGCATTTTTCAGTTCGTCCCGGTCCACCATTTTGTTTGAATCTGAGCGTCTTGGGATATGAATGGGTTCTCATGTATGTTTCCACCCCATATGACTGTATTGATCCCACAATATTTGTGGACTACCTGATAATTAACTTATCATTTTTTTTGTGTTCCTAAATAAATGTTGTATGTCGACCAAAACTTTATGTCGTGTCTTTAGTTGTGACTGAACGGATTTAAGATGGTGGCAGAAGAGAGACGGAGATGAGAGTTGAATGGAGACCCACAGAGATTCATGGGCGGATGTATAAGTCCTTCCTGCTTTTACACACTCCTAACAAAATCTCTTTGAAAACAACAGGCCGCTCGGAATGTAAATGGCGGAAACGGTTGTGGGTGAAACCTAATGACACGCCTGGCCACTCCAGAGCGCAAAAGGGTTCAAATCCACCAGACCAGTGTCCGACCAAAACACTCCTGCCTCCAGTTTAACCAGTAGGCTGCGGCTGTTCCCCTCATTCCGCTGTGACAGTTATGCTGACTGGCTGCTGATGTCTATGTTTAGGTTTTCCTGCTTGTGAGGTCATCGGCGTGGCGGGGGAGGAGGAGGGGTCGTGACCATAGAGATGGATAGAGGACATCTCAACCGTGGTGCCTATTCTTTGAATATTATAGAGAAGGATAGAATACTCAACCTTGTTGTTCATTTAAAACAGGGGTCTCAAACCGGTTCCACAGAGGGCCGAGTGTCTGCAGGTTTTAGTTTTTTCCTGTAAATTGGTTCCAGGTTCAGACCTAAATAACCAGAGGAGGGTAGACCTAACCAATCAGTGACATAATTAATCAGTACAAGGTGAGAGTGAAAACCTGCAGACACTCGGAACCGGTTTGAGACCCCTGATTTAAAAGTACTCAACTGTGTGGGACTCTATCCCACTCTATGCTTCTGACAAATCGTGCGCTTTTAAGCCCCTCTAACCAAGTCGTTTTGCCTGCTATTACAGAAGAAACACGGGCCAGGTCACCGGGTTCTGAGTGTGTCCCGGCTCACGGCTGCGTGCCTCACACACTCCTTAGCAGGAAGTGAGAGTGAAGGCCTTTGATTGGTGTGTGCCCTGCCCCTCCCTGCACCACGGTGTGTGTGTGTGTGTGTGTGTGTACATGCCGTTGTGTGTGTGTGAGGATGAAAGCCCTGCCAGCTTGGCACTGGGCACGCTGAGGCTGTAGGAGCAAGCATGGTCGCCTGGCAGGCTAATTGTATTATAAAACATTAACGCACACACACAGACACACGTTAACGGACTAGCTGTGAATTTGTAGATTTGTAAAGAGTTTTATATAGTTTTTCTCACACGCACACTCGCACAGGCACGTGTCCACTGCATTGTGTGTCACAGTGCATAATGGTGCAGTGTAGGTAGCGGGCCAAAATACACACCCGTGACAAACCTTGTCTGATACCTGAAGACTCTAGACCACCCTGGCTGCAGAATTCTTCAGGGTCTGTTATTGAGCGCGGCGTGGTTTCCCATTCCACAGCAAACCACATTACACAGCTCGGCAGCACGAGTCTAACACACACAAAGTATGCAGAGTTGTAGACTCAAGCCTACCTATTTAGGAAAACTGCATATAATCTAATGTATATATTTATATGTATGTATGACAAAATCTGTGTTGAACGCATTGACTGTTTTCACTCTCTTGGCAACATATATGTACACACTACATTGAGAAAGCAGACAGTGTCCGGCTGCTCTATTAAGGAATGCTGGATTCTTAGCGCTGGCTTGCTCACACAGGAGCTGGCAGCTGGCAACTGGCTCCAATGGAGGCAGCAGCTTCAGGCACAAGCTGCACTTCCAACACAGATTTGGAATCGGCTCGCCCTCCCCCCAATGTGGGAAACACAAAACTGACCTTATTGCAGTGTCGAGGGGTAATTGTATCATGTACTCAGTGGGCTAACCAGGCTTTGGGGGGGGGGGGGTCATTGGATAGGACCCCTAATGAATGGCCCTGAGTTGAAACGAGACAAAGGTCAACACACCAGGCTGGGATGATGAATCCACAAAGATCCATTACAGCCCTCGCATGCATGATTCTGCTGTTACACTGTTGATACTTGGCTGAGGTTAACTACGTTCCTCTCTGCCACACACCCGCACGTTACACCCAAACAGACGTACACTAGTCAGGAGTATTCAAGTTCTGGTTAATAAACCGGAACCCAGAGTCTAAAAATACATTTAGAAAAACTATAAAGTAAACTGTAATAAAACATCCCAAATTATTTAATCGAAAGCATGGAAAAGTTTGCCTGAGCTCACTGTCCAGCCACAGGTCAACCTGGCCGGGCTTGGAATTGTGGAAACTCCTGGTAAAATGTGTCATCTCTCCAGTCCTGGGACAGTATTATAGCCGGTGTCTGCCTCTGCATGTGTCATCAGCTGCCTCTTAGGAACATCGTATGGTTGAAGAATAATCGGAGAATCTTGTAAGATTTCTTACACAGAAACATACACACAAAAAACCCGTAAAAGTTGGCCCCTAGTCTCCCACGCTTAGGCTACTTTCTGTTCCTGATACACAAACTGGAACTACACAACATACAAAGTGAATATACAGAGTCCTCCGTTGTTATTGGAACACTGGAGGGAACAAACGTTTAGTTTCTTATACATTTCCCTTCTATTTCAGGTCAGTGGTACGATTGACTTGTAGGTATTTCTGCACTGACAAAGGGTGTAAAGCATGACCTGCCTGTAGCAACTGAGGCAGATAGTAAGCCAGCTTGTTCAATTCGTTGTGTATTTTCATGAAATGAAGTTCGCTGGTGCCAAACTAAAGCAAGTGCAAGCCACAACAAATTCTATGCAAATGTTCTATATCAAAAAAAAAATATGACACTGTGAGAGTGTCGGTATCTTTCCTGGAGTTTGACATAAATGAACGGTTGCATGCTGGCTAACGAATTAGGCGAGTTAGTTAATATGAGTTCTTCAAGCTGATCCAAATGTGCTATTGCCAAGAAATCACATACAGGCAGATCGATATTTGAAAATTTGCAGGCAGTATTTTTGTGATTTTTAAAGTAATCTATTTATGTCAGACTTAGTAGAGATGTTTCAGATGTTTCTTTGTAAACACCCTGTTATGTAAATAGGCAACATCTTGCCTGCTACAGTACAATTAAATGCCTTCAAACTTATTTTATGTTGCTTCAAAATAAAGCAAGAAAATGACCTGAACAGATTGCCATAGCAACTAGGGTTTTTTTCAGGGCCAAAACAGGGAAGTAACACAAAGTGTAACTCCTATCAGAAATAGAATACAATAGATAAATAACTTTTTGTTTGTTAAAGATGGACCCATCCAATTCACAGGGAAATGGACATTAACGATGTACCATTAATATGAGATGTTTAATACTCTACAGCAACCGACACAGCAGTCTCTATTGCCAGCGGTAGACTGTATTTACTCACTGGACCTTGTGAACCTACAGAAAGACGGCAATAAAACAAGCCTTGAGAAATACCCCGCAAATCTGCTTGAACATGCCAACATTGTTGTTTTTTTAACTACATTCATATATTCTAACATTTGTAAGCATCACCAGTGTACCAGAATATTTTGATAGGTTGCATTTCTTTTTTCTCACACCTGGTTGTTCCCTTTTGAGTGTGCAATTAGGTCATTTTATTTATTATTTACTGGCCTTAAAATGGACCCTGTGAATCCATAGAGATTTTACAGTATAACTGGCCTTGAAATGAACCCTCTGAATTTATATAACATGACAACAACACTGGCCTTGAGATGGACCCTGTGAACCCATATAACATGACAACAACACTGGCCTTGAGATGGACCCTGTGAACCCATATAACATGA
>JACXGK010004254.1:0-39534 GCA_016801125.1 Novumbra hubbsi | reverse complement strand
GGGTTGTGTAGTCCATTATAATGAATTATACAAGGGTTGTGTAGTCCATTATAATGAATTATACAAGGGTTGTGTAGTCCATTATAATGAATTATACAAGGGTTGTGTAGTCCATTATAATGAATTATACAAGGGTTGTGTAGTCCATTATAATGAATTATACAAGGGTTGTGTAGTCCATTATAATGAATTATACAAGTGTTGTGTAGTCCATTATAATGAATTATACAAGGGTTGTGTAGTCCAATATAATAAATTATACAAGGGTTGTGTAGTCCATTATAATGAATTATACAAGGGTTGGGTAGTCCATTATAATGAATTATACAAGGTGTGTGTTGTCCATTCTTGAATTATACACGGTGTGTTGTCCATTCTTGAATTATACAAGGTGTGTGTTGTCCATTCTTGAATTATACACGGTGTGTGTTGTCCATTCTTGAATTATACAAGGTGTGTGTTTCCCATTCTTGAATTATACAAGGTGTGTGTTGTCCATTCTTGAATTATACAAGGTGTGTGTTGTCCATTCTTGAATTATACAAGGTGTGTGTTGTCCATTTTTGAATTATACATGGTGTGTGTTGTCTATTCTTGAATTATACATTGTGTGTGTTGTCCATTCTTGAATTATACAAAGTGTGTGTTGTCAAAGCTTGAAATATACAAGGTGTGTGTTGTCAAAGCTTGAATTATACAAGGTGTGTGTTGTCCATGCTTGAATTATACAAGATGAGTGTTTTCCATGCCTGAATTATACAGTGCAATTATACCGTACATTATAGGGAAGAATGGAAATTCAAGCCATTGGCTATTCTCTATTATCTGTCTTCACTGAAGTAGAGTCAATTTTCAACATTGACTTAAATAACTATATTAAAAAACATGGCAGGGGATTTCTCTCAGAACTTCAAACCATAATCAATGGTATCAATGTAAGCTGTCATAAAATGAAAATGATTTGTTTGAATCATGTGTGCCAATTATTTGATGGCACAGATAATAATAAATGGTCACTTCTGCATCCCACAGATAAATTAATAATTTAGACATTGACTTTTTTTCAGAATTTGACCTCTGAACATAGTGAGTTCAGAGGTCAAATGTAATTCCAAATCTAAGCATGTGAAATGGAATAGAGTATTGTCTCTGTGTGTCTGAGTTGTGCAAGGTTTGTCTGTTCTATGTCTGCTCTATGTGTAGGCTATTTAATCATTATGGCATGGTTCTTCTGTTCTCAAGTTCTGTAATGCTTTAGCCCTTTAGCCAGAGTCCTTGGTTCCCCCTTTGTGTCCTAGACCTTTAGTGCACCTTTACACCATTCAACATGATGTGTTTCTAATTTGTATTCCCCAGCAGAGAGTTGATGGACTTATAGAGCCATGATAGATTTTCAACGCTACATATTATACACATATATGTATATATATATACTTTTATATTGCACAGTAATAATTAAAATAAATAATACCCTTTGTCTGAGATTTCACGTAACACTAATACAGCCTTTTCTGATATGATAAATAGAGCCTGAGATAAAGCATAGACGTCTTTAAGTCTTTCCTAACCAGTGACTGGGCAAAGGCTTTCCTAACCAGTAACTGGGAAAAGTCTTTCCTAACCAGTGACTAGGCAAAGGCTTTCCTAACCAGTGACTAGGCAAAGTTGTTCCTAACCAGTGACTGGGCAAAGGCTTTCCTAACCAGTGACTGGGCAAAGGCTTTCCTAACCAGTGACTGGGCAAAGGCTTTCCTAACCAGTGACTGGGCAAAGCTAGATTGTCTTGTTGCTGGTGTCGTCCACGATCCAGTCGGACCAAATTGAAGATGACAGCCGGTTGCAGTCTGATGTGGTGCCTTGCCTTCTCAACCTTGAGGCATGATTGCAACAACTGCTGCCATGCCAAGTCCCCAGATATCACTTCATGTGAGAATTCTGAATCCTCTGACAGTTTTGCAGGCAAGGAAGTTGGCTGTTTATCCAACGCTGTGCCTTGTGGCATTGGACATGGTGTGTAGTATTTGCGAAGAGAATATTCTTTAGCAGCGGGTGTTCAGTTTCATCATGCATGTGAGAGATTTGTACAGGGTAAAATGGACAGCGCTTGTTAGGAGAGTATTTCCTCCTACAACAGGACAATTACCCAAAGTACAGCTCTAAATTATGCAAGAACGTTTTAGGTAAAAAACAGTCAGCTGGTTTTCTATCAGCACAGTCACTGGCTCTCCACCTCTTTGAGCTGTTGGGGGAGCAGCTTGACCTTATGATACGTAAGAAGTGCCCATTAAGCCAATCCAACTTGTGGGAGAAGCTTCAGGAAGCTTGAGGTGAAATCTATTCAGATTACCTCAACAAATTGAGAGCTAGAAAGTCAGCAAGGATGTAATTGCTGCAAACGGAGGATTCTTTGACGAAAGCAGTGGACACTATTTTTATATAAATGACAAATTATTATTTCTAGCCCTGTCAATGACTCCATGACCTATTCATGTAGCTAATGTTTCCTATTCAAACTCATTTTGTGTATGTGAGCCTGAGATGTATGCCACTATGTGGTGTGAAACCTGCATGTCAATACACAAAAGGTCACGGCTCAACTTGGAAGTGATCCTCTGCACCTTGTGCAAACCCCCCTCCTTCAATGGAGTCCGCTGTTCTGAATGAGCCCGGATTTATGAAGTATTACTGGGGTATCAGCTCAATAGCAGTTGGGTTGAGAAAGTAAGATCCACTCTGAACTTCTAAAGGTTAGGCATGTCAATAAAAAGATTAGATCATTTATTAAAATTCTGAATATATATGGGCATAGGTCAAGTGAAGAGTTCTAACAGAAGACCCATGAGGAAGGGAACCAGGAAAAAAGAATCAACAAAGTAATTGGATGAAAGACGCTTTTTAAGCATGCAATATACATTCTGTTGGATTTACTTTTATTTCACACAAATAAAAGTGCTGCCGACATGAGTCTATCTATTGCTGGCATTTTGTATTTAAACGTAGACTAATCACAATACTCAGAAAAATTCACTAAACCTAAGACTAATCACAATAATCTGAACTTAGACTAATCACAATACTCTGAATTTAGACTAATCACAATACTCTGAACTTAGACTAATCACAATACTCTGAATTTAGACTAATCACAATAATCTGAACTTAGACTAATCACAATACTCTGAATTTAGACTAATCACAATACTCTGAACTTAGACTAATCACAATACTCTGAATTTAGACTAATCACAATACTCTGAACTTAGACTAATCACAATACTCTGAACTTAGACTAATCACAATACTCTGAACCATCGAGGTCCTTGATAGTGGTGTGATCAAGGAGAGGTTAAATTAGTTAGTATTGAGACAGTCAGTAATCAGAAGATGAATCTTTTGGCTTGTTTTTGTCTTGTAATTAAGAATCCTCACAGGGAGAGATTGATGAATGAGCTCGAATGCTCAGCAAGCTCCCAAACCACATTTTAATCAAGGAAAAACCTAGTTCAGTTTGATCCAATATTTATGTTGTTGGCTTCAGTATGGTGATTGATAGCCGTTAGGCCCCAACACTCCTTTATGTAATCAGGCTAAACTGCGAACTCCACAGGTATACGGACTGATTACTGCTGGGTCAGTGATTTCCAAGGAAATGTTTGATAAAGAATGCCACACCTTTGCCTAATCATTTCAGTTAACCTTAACCCGGTGATCATAAAAATCAGTTGTAAACAATTTTGATTTAGTTGACACTCAAATAAACTCACTTAAGGTGGGTTGTGAGAAATAAATATCAAGTCAAGGGTGATTGTGTGTTCCTGCATGCTAGGGCCAATATTAGTTTAAAAAAAACCTTAACCTTTTCAAATGTCACTGCTTATTGAGAACAGGTTTATGAATCCATTACACCGATGAGCCAAAACATTATGAACACTTGTAAACAGCAGGATGTCTATTACTGTAGTTTGGCCTTAGCTTGTTTGTATGTGCATGAGCACATGTGTGCATGAGTACATGTATGCAGCTGTGTGCATGAGTACATGTATGCATCTGTTTGCCTGAGTACATGTGTGCATGTGTGGGCGTGATTACGTTTCCATGCGTGTGCATGAGTACATGTAGGCATGTGTGTGAATGAGTATATGTGTGCATGCGTGTGCATGAGTACATGTATGCATGTGTGTGAATGAGTACATGTGTGCATCAGTACATGTGTGCATTGTGCGTGCATGTGTGCATTGTGCATGCATGAGTACATGTGTGCATGCGTGTGCATGAGTACATGGACTGAAGTGTAATATGCTGTGCGCCAGCCACGTAGCCTACTTTCATCCAGGATGGGAAGGTGGCAAGATGGTCCATCTGCTTAACCAGTCAGGGAAAACTGTTTCTTCGACAGCTGCAAGATGTTGTTATACTCTAGCGGTTTCCATGCGATTTAAACATGCCATCGTGTAATGAGACTCAGGTCTGTCGGTCATTATGTCTGTCTGGGAACCAGGATGTGTGGTACTTGTCTGTCAAAGGGCATGTAACCAAGCTGAGCCATGTGGTCCACAGCTTTGGGGCCAAAGTGACACCGCGGCAACCCAGTTGGTACAATGACCTCTGTGCTTGAGGACCGCTGTCTGGGATCGTGTTAGTGTATAACTAGGTAGGGACTTTCATGGATACATTAATATGACATACACTAACATGACTGTCTTAATTATTGAACCATTGGATTCCAGCGTAGAACATGATAAGTGTCACTTACACGTCGGCCTGCTTTTACCTTGTACATTGGTATTCTGAGGATTCTCTCAGATGCAGTCCCAGTGTATTGTATATAAACCAGGTTGGGAGGGATGCACACAGCTCAAAATGCATTGGCTGAAGAAGAAATTAGCTCTTGCTGTCTAAATCAATAGGCTATATTATAACTGTTACCCTGGAGACAGGAACAGAGAGCCATTGCCAAAGGAATGACTATTCAACTGATGGCATGCAGGTTGGATCTAGTACATATATCAATGTTGCATGTGTCTGTGTTAAATTCTAAATACAAACACATTAAAAATAAAATCAGCAAAACAATACAAACAACAGACAAGGTCTCTTGGCATGTCAATTTGCTCCATCACCACAGATTGCAATGCCTGATACACTGCAGTGTCAGTATCTATGGATACTTGACATTCATTGGCCAGGCCGGGGGCTATCAGGAAAGTTAGGGTTAAGAGACTTGAATGAATTTGGGAGCCAAACAAAAATGAGTTTTTGTAGGGAATTATAATCTGTAATCTAACAAGTACGCTCTCTATCAGAACAAGGCAAAGCTAAAATGAATCCTAACACCAGGGATTAATAACGTCTCTCCATCTTTAATGATCAAGTATTACATTTTTTACAGCTGTCACATAGCAACAGAAAAAGTCATACACGTTATAGCTCCCTGACATAGCAGAAGCCGAAGTACAAGAAAATAGTTACCCATCTTTGTTCCATCAAAATAAATACTGAGGAGTAATATCACAAAAGTTTTTCCTTCAACAATGCTGTTATAACTGTACAACACATTCACGCTGTGAGCTTCCACTGCGTTTGGGACAGCCTTTGAAGCTGACTCCCAATGAGTGAGAGTGGAAGTTTGGTAGCGGTGTCTAGGGTGAAGACCTGGTGAGGACATGACTAAAAGTATTGTGCCAAAACATCCAAACCATACAGAAAGGTACAGCTTTGACATACAACTCTTTTTTAGACATGGGTTACTTTTACACAAACTTGTAAAAAGGCAATACTGTGTTCAGATGTTATAGAGCCAACACTGTTTGTTTTTAAACAGTATTAACAACTTAAATGGTTTGTTAAAAATTATTGGCACTTTTTTCCTATAATATTTATGTGATTTGAGAACACATCGAAAGAGACCATAGCTCCATAACAAATCTTTCCATTTAAATGGGATCCAAGTCTAGTTTGTTGTAGATTTTGACGTGTGCTTGGAGTCATTGTCATGGTGAAAGATCCACTTGTGGCAGAAACAACCAGGTTCTTGGGTAAAATGTCCTGACACTTGGAGTTCACAAAGCCAACAGCCTTTAAAAGAGCCTCTGGAATATTGAAAGCAAAACAGAGCCATAAAAATCAAAGATACACCACCATATTTTACAGTTTTTTTCACTGTTGGGGGGAGCCAAACCACTCCGTTTGTTGAACAACACAATTCTAATCGATGTGCCAGTGCCATTTTGCAAACACCAGATGCTTGCATTTGTTGGTTGCTCTAAAATACAGATTTTTCTGGCAACCCTTCCTAAAAAGCTTTTTGCATCATGGTGGCATCTAATTGTAGCTTTGTCGAAGTAGTGAGCCCAAGATGCAACCAATATCTGTCAAACATCTTAGGGGTGCCAATATTTTTTTTACACCGATCTTTTAGAATCAAAATATACATTATTTCAATTTAATGTATACATTATTAAACCCCTTATCTTGCTCATAGTTATGACATGTGCCAATCATTTCGAAAGTGACTGTAGTTGCCAACCAGTCATCATTTCCACATTCTGAACGTACCGACCTTTCATGACTAGTCTAGAAGATCCAAAGATACAGGCATGTTAATCAGATGTGTTTGAGTGAAAAGGAACAGGATCAGGGCGGTACATGCTAGTTACCAGCAGGCATGACCTCATGCAGAGACTGGGAAGTTAACACACCAGGGGGGAGACGTCTGTGGATCTGGTGACTAACGAACAGGTGAAGTATTTCATGTATCATCACTGTGACCTTTGCGTATGTGTTTTTTTTTATCAGACAATGCTGAAAGGAGTTTGTAGAGGACAACTTAAAGAGAACATACAGTCATGTGAAAAAATTAGGACACCCCATGAAACATTTAGTTATTTTTTAAGAAATATGGACATACTACTTTCAAACAATATCTATAAAAGAGGTGATGTAATTGAACCAAAATCAATGACATTTTAAACATGAAGTTTTACAAAGATGCCATTTCCTACAAAGTATATAGTTATAAAGTTTGACACCCTATGCCTTAATAGAAAGAAATGGAGAGTTCAAGCCAAGTCAAAGCCCGGATCTTACTCCTATTGGAATGCTGTGTGGTGGTTTGAAATGGGCTGTGCATGCAAGAAAACCCTCAAACATAACACAGCTGAGAAAATTCTGCGTGGAGGAGTGGGAAAAAAAGTCGATGTCAGAGACTGGTAGACAGTTTTTGGTTCAATAACATCACCTTTGTCTATAGATATTGGTTGAAAATGTTCATATTTCTAAAGAAAGAACAACATATTTCATAGGGTGTCCTAATTTCTTCACATCACTGTATATGTACATAAAGAACTATCCTTTAAAGTCGAGTACCTCTTGGGTGTAACTAAAGTAAAGATGAAATGAATGTTACTATCACAGGTACGATTCTAATTCTGAAAATTAAACCATCAACCATGTACTCATGCTGATCACAGAGATGTATGTATCACAGCAGAAGTCTGGTTGTGGCAGATTTTCTATTTCAAAACATGATCTATCTATCTATGAACGCTTTTTTGTTTGTCTGAAATTCGTACACTGTCCAGATCCATTGAAAAGAGGCAATTGTACATTGTGATGTACAGTACAAGGTCTACGAACATCGTAAACATAACAGAGCACAATCTACAGCTGTATAAAACATATATCTACAGCTGTATGCACATATATTTGTGTACTGTATTATTGTAGCATACTGTACATATTCAGTCATTTTACTGTGGCAGCAGAGATACTAGAATTCATCCTACAACAATCTCTTCAGACATACATTACACATTTTGCAGATAAAAATATAAAATCCACAAAAGTCTAAGCCTGAATTATGATGTCAGTTTAAAGCCTGTTTAATTTGTGAATATAGTTCCTTAAAATGTAAACTAGTTGAAAAATAGACAAACATAATTTGGCATTGCTTGTCTGTACAAAATCGGTATATCAATATATACCTTAAATATACCTATATATATGTATATATGTATATATATATATATATATATCAAATTAGTTTTCATAGACTGTATATGTGGCATTTAATTCTCTATCCACCCATAAAGGTATTATACAACAGACATTTCAAAATGCATCATAAAACAAATGAAAAATAAATCAATTAATAAAATGGGAAGTAAATAACTTATGTGATCAAAATACCAACATAAAAAGACTATGAAAAATATTTGTACATTTTTATCTATATATTATAAAAGTGCTAGTGCTTGAATTACAGATAAGGTCATGACATTTTTTAAGGGCAAAAAAAAGAAAAACATATTGGTTTTATAATCGGCATTGAGGGTCTAGCACTGGATATTGTCCAACAATATATTCCAAATACATTTAGCTAGTTGCTGCAACATCAAATCACAGAGGAATATTGGTATTGAACAAATCCTTGAATAACTGTGAAAACTGAAATTCCACTTCAATCATTGAAATAAGCTTTCTATACTCAAGGACTTCTCATTGAAGGTTGTCATACATATATATATATATATATATATATACACATGCTGTATAATAAGAAGTCATTGAGAAGTCCTTGAGAATAGAAAGCCTTATTTTAATGATTATAGCAGAAATTCAGTTTAATTCTGGCTTTTATTCTCTCTCTCTCTCTCTCTCTCTCTCTCTATATATATATATATATATATATATATATATATATATATAGATATATACAGTGGGGAGAACAAGTATTTGATACACTGCCGATTTTGTAGGTTTTCCTACTTACAAAGCATGTAGAGGTCTGTAATTTTTATCATAGGTACACTTCAACTGTGAGAGACGGAATCTAAAACAAAAATCCAGAAAATCACATTGTATGATTTTTAAGTAATTAATTTGTATTTTTTTCCATGACATAAGTATTTGATCACCTACCAACCAGTAAACATTCCGGCTCTCACAGACCTCTTAGTTTGTCTTTAAGAAGCCTTCCTGTTCTCCACTCATTACCTGTATTAACTGCACCTGTTTGAACTCGTTAACTGTAGAAAAGACACCTGTGCACACACTCAATCAAACAGACTCCAACCTCTCCACAATGGCCAAGATCAGGTCTGGGGCTCCATGCAAGATCTCACCTTGTGGGGCATCAATGATCATGAGGAAGGTGAGGGATCAGCCCAGAACTACACGGCAGGACCTGGTCAATGACCTGAAGAGAGCTGGGACCACAGTCTCAAAGAAAACCGTCATGGATTAAAATCCTGCAGCGCACGCAAGGTCTCCCTGCTCAAGCCAGCGCATGTCCAGGCCCGTCTGAAGTTTGCCAATGACCATCTGGATGGTCTGATGAAACAAAAATAGAGCTTTTTGGTCTAAACTCCACTTGCCGTGTTTGGAGGAAGAAGGATGAGTACAACCCCAAGAACTCCATCCCAACCGTGAAAGCATGGGGGTGGAAACATCATTCTTTGGGGATGCTTTTTTGCAAAGGAGACACCACATTGAGGGGAGGATGGATGGGGCCATGTATCACGAGATCCTGGCCAACAACCGCCTTCCCTCAGTGAGAGCATTGAAGATGGGTCGTGGCTGGGTCTTCCAGCATGACATCGACCGAAACACACAGCCAGGGCAACTAAGGAGTGGCTCCGTAAGAAGGATCTCAAGGTCATGGAGTGGCCTAGCCAGTCTCCAGACCTGAACCTAATATAAAATCTTTGGAGGGAACTGAAAGTCCATATTGCCCAGCAACAGCCCCGAAACCTGAAGGATCTGGAGAAGGTGTATGGAGGAGTGGGCCAAAATCCCTGCTGCAGTGTGTGCAAACCTGGTCAAGAACTACAGGAAACACATGATCTCTGTAATTGCAAACAAAGGTTTCTGTACCAAATATTAAGTTCTGCTTTTCTGATGTATCAAATACTTATGTCATGCAATAAAATGCAAATTAATTACTTAAAAATCATACAATGTGATTTTCTGGTTTTTTGTTTTAGATTCCGTCTCTCACAGATGAAGTGTACCAAGGATAAAAATGACAGACCTCTACATGCTTTGTAAGTAGGAAAACCTGCAAAATCGACAGTGTATCAAATACTTGTTCTCTCCACTCTACATATATAAATATGGAGAAAAGCCCTAAATACATACACTAAAATGTGCGGTCAATTATAAATGTCATTGTTTAAAGCTAATATTTTATCCAGTTAAATAACATCAAATTGGTCAAGGTAAGTAAAGTTAGGTACATTTCTATTGTAGTTGGAAATGGCTGCTTTTTAATGGAAAATTTACAGTAGATAAACAAAGGCCCATTATCAGCATCCACCCGTGTTCTAACGGTACATTGTGGTTGCAGATCTGAGTTGGGCATTTTAAAAGGCTAATTGAAAACTGTTGTGCTGATTAAAGAAGCAATAAATCTGTCTTTCTTTAGACTAGCTAAGTATCTGAAGCATCAGCAATTGCAGGTTTGAATGCAGGCAAAAAACGGGCCAAAATAGCAAACTTCCTTCTGAAAATCTTCAGTATATTCTTGCTCTGAGAATAAAAGGCAATTCCCTTCAAAGATTTGCTAAGAAACTGAAGATGTTGTACAAAAATATATAACCACAATAGAAAGAGGAGTGGCAAGAGGACAAATACATTAGTGTCTAGTTCGAGAAACTGACACATCAGTGGCTGGTCCTCAACTGACAGATTCATTAAATAGTACCAGAAAAACACCAGTTTCCTTGTCAGCAGTGAAGAGACGACACCGGGATGCTGGCCTTCTAGGCAGAGTTACAAAGATAGGGTACCATTGGCTATCATGTGTGATTCTGCGTAAATCTCCAGGGATACGCCTCCCCAGTCCATCACTGACCCATCGCCAAACCGTTCATGCTGGATGATGTTGCAGGCAGCATAATGTTCACCACTGCATCTCCAGACTCTTACACGTCTGTCACATGTGCTCAGTGTGAACCTGCTCTCATTTGTGAACTGAACGGGCCGCCAATGGCGGATCTGCTAATTCTGGTGTTCTCTGGTGCTGGGCAGGTCCCACTAGAGGTTGTTGGGTCCTCATGACACCCTCAGCTCTCGGCTCTGTCCAGCTCTCCTTGTGTAACTGTCCGTCTCCTGGTATCTCCCACGTGCTCTTGAGACTCCACTGGGAGACACAGCAAACCTTCTTTTCACAGCTCGTATGAATGTGCCATCCTGGAGGAACTGGACTGCCTGTGCAACCTGAATGGGCGGCAGGTACCGTCTCATGGTATCAGTAGTGAAACTAGCAAAACGCAAAGCTAGAGAAGAATCAGTCAGAAAGGATAAGGGGAGAGCAATTTTCCGAGGCCACCACCTACAAAATCATTCCCCTTTTGGGGGTTGTCTTACTGTTGCCACTCCAGTGCACCTGTTGTCACTTTCAGTTGCACCAAAACAAAAGACAATAATTCACAATCGCTTATGACTGGAAATATTGAAATCCCTGAAGTTTAATTGATTTGAGTTTAATTTGAGTTATACTGTGATGATTACGTGTTCCCCTAATTGTTTTGAGCAATATATATACAGTGGGGCTCGTCCTTTTCAGTGGGAGAACTTGCACAATTGGCGGCTGACTAAATACGTTTTTGCCCCACTGTATATATATACACATCTATACACATTCTACTTTTTAAAATATAAATATAAATCTTTTAATGCGCTGACAACATTCAATTTGAATGGGCCTCAACCCTGTAATCTACATATTCAACATATGATTTCTGAATAAAAAATAACACATACAGGTTTCAAAGAAGTTGAAAGAGTTGACTTTCAAACAAAGTCGACCCCACCCCCAACACCCTACTCAGTTATTACCTATATTACAGAAACATCGACATTGTACATATTGTGTTTTCTGTCACTTTCTAGGAAGTTTAGGTTAGTCATATTTGTTGCTTGAATCTGGGTAAAAAGGATGGATGTGTGGGTGAAATGCAGGTGGTAATCTACATCTTCTTTTGTATGACAATGCCTGCTCTCTGTACGTTGTTTTCTGTGGGGAAATATCACCAGTGCTTTGGAGAGAAAATAGCACCACAGACCCATTGAGTCAGGTGACTCACAGAAAATGAAATGCTGGCTTTAGCAAGGATTTATCTATGCTAGCAAGGATTCAGCAAGCATATTTGTTTGCTCCAAAAATGCTCAGGATAAGAACCTAAGTAAAAAAATAAAATAATGTTTACATTTCAAGTAAACACTGGCTTAAGTGCTACATATACATGTGAAGTATACATTGGGTTTTTCATGAATATAAAATGTATGAATGTCGTACTACATTCTGCCATGTTTTTATTTTTACTAATGTATAAGAAAGTGGATTCAGGTATTTAGTGGTAAGAAATGTGTGAATAAACTATGATTGACGTTTGTGGTGAAAAGTGTTGCTTTCAATTCATTAAATGTTTCTGTAAATGGTGGGTAAACCCTTCCATAATGTATAGAAAATCAATATTTTACTTGCATTAACTCTCAACTACACCAAATATGGACTTGACTAAAGGCTTTTGCTGTTCATGTGGTCACTTTATAAAGCACACACTCACACACACACGCATAGACTCACACACCCTGTACATACAACAAACGTAGTTGACAACCAACACACATCAGTCATAGGCAAAATACTGTGACAATGATTAGGTGTCTTCAGCAACTGAAACCTTTAAAAATTGTTTATCGAAACATTTCCATCTTATTGCATCGTCCATCTGTGTAGACATCTGAGTGGTAGGGAGGGGATGGATCATTTCTGTGGTGTTTTAGCTAATAATGCACTTCAAGAGCCGGTCAAGGGATGCATTCCTTCATACCAAACATTGGTGTGTTTAATTACTTTCTATCATTTTCGGCAATTGAAGATTATACCGAGCATCAATGGATAGTTATTGGATCAAGGCTGCTAGTGATTAGGTGTTGGGCCCCATTTACAGGCATAGATAAGAGATCTGAAGTTCAAAATGAATTTCATTTTTTCATATTTTATTCTAAGGGGTTATGAGTCTCTGGGCTTGTGAAGGGAAGCTCCTTTAATCAATAAAGCTTACAGAAACGTTTACTTTTATGACAGATGAAGAATTACTGGAACACCCATCTGATAGCAAAGCTACACTATAGTGGATCAAAGAGATTTTAAGGGTTTTTGTCAGTTTCTAAATAGAGGAAATATGGAAAGACATATCTGAAAACAATGTTCATATCAAATAACTTTGGCAACATTTTTCACCTCATAGTGTTCCAAAGTCCATAATCAAATCCAGCAACTAAGAAAGCATGACTGCCGGACATGTTGTGGAGTGGGCTGTTTCTTAGTTGAAGAGGCTGGTTTTGAGTGATCTGCCTCTAGGGCTGGATCTCACCCAGTCCCAGTACCAGCCTGCATGGGCTAATGTTTCTTTGTCTGACACTCTGTGGTTCTCAGAAGCAGGACTCAGGCGATTCTGTGTCCTCTCTTTGCAACGACTGCTTCTCTTGTTCAATGTGGATTCCATTGTGCAGGGCAGCATATCTGAAATAATATCAAAGTTTAAAAACATTAGTTTCCATCTGATACAGGATTATTGATCAATGTTCCTCAACACATACTGATATTTAGTGGATTATACACATATGAAACATACAAAACAAAGGACATATCAATATGTTTAACTTGTTCAAACTTGTAGTCTATGAGAGAGGTGCTGTCAAGTCAGCACTAGCATATGCAGCCAGGTTCAAGCACTCTGGTTAACCTGAAGGTTTTGGATTACAATAAATTAGGTTTGGCGTTGTGAAAGTGAGCGATTTTCTTTTTCTTGGGTTGCAGTTCACGGACATAAAGGAGTGGAACTACAGATCCTAACCGATTCACAAGGGCACAACAAAGGTTAGTGATACAACTATAATGTAGTCAGAGTGTTTTAAATGGCCATATACAGAACCACTGTACACATATAAAAATATACAATAACCCACTTTGTACATATTTCGTGTTAGAATATGCTATATAGAGTCAAGACAGAGAAAAGCAGAGAGACTCCTATTTAAAAAGATAACAAGTTAATTAATTCACTCACATGACATTCTTTTAAGCAAAATAAAGATATGTATATAATTTTTTTTAACATGGCTTAAAAGTTTTGAAAAGTTGTCAAAATCAACAAGCCTTTTTCTTTTTCACTTCATATGAAACATAAGTATAAGTGAAACAATAAATAATATCACTGGGGTTATAAACTAAGTGGTTGCAGAACTGTAATTCAGCTCCTATTAACTCACTGATTTAGAGTCTGTGTTTTCGAAGTCTTACATTTTTTTTCACATCATGTGGATTCAAAATAATATTCATATAGTGCTGAAAAGCTGATATTCAATATGTTAAGGTTATCTGATAGATATTTGTTCCATTATAGAAGGACCATGAAGACCACGAAAGAAGGACCATGAAGGAGATTTACACATCAGGTAATATAAAAAAACCGAAAGAAAGAGGTAGAGGAAAAGAAAAAACTAAACCTTGGTTTAGTTATAACAAGGGGTTTAATTTGTCCCACCACACATCAGTGAAGTTAGTCGTCACTTGTCAGTTCTATGCTACAGTTACAGCTAGCTAGTTAATCAGTAAACTAGCTTACTCTGTAAACCATAGCTATTATATCTCTTTGAATGTGTTCACGTTTATAAGATGTTAATAAATGTTTGGATTGCTAATGGCTGTGTATACAGAATCTTGCATAGAATACGTTATTTATGCCAAGTTTATGGTTTCTAAATTAACCAGGACACCGGAGACTGGCTAAATGGCACCTAACGTGCACCTCACACATGCCCTATAAGTAACTTAGAAAATAAGGATACTTTAGCTATCTCTGTGGGCACTGAACACGGTCCTACAGAAGCCCAAGTTAGATGGTACATAGGTGGCATGTCTATCCAAATCTATGATCAGGACTTTAACTGGATCACTCAGGAACACTCAAGGCTCATGGGAAAACCCCTGTGCATTAGCACACAAGCACATTTAGGGTCTGGGTTAGTGCTCAGATGCCAGAGCAATAAGCACCTCTCTCAGACAAAACCAGATTAGTGGTCATCGCTTTCACATTAGCTGTTCTCAACAGCACTACAACACTATGGAAGCATACATTTTGGAGACATGCAAGAAATACAAAGCTGCCCTCCCTTCTTGGCTCCATGGTTGACTTTAGAAAGTAAGGTTTTGCCCTCCCAAGTGCACAAGAGACTAGATGTGTCTGCTCAGAATATATTATTATTATTATTATTACAATCAACAACAATTGATGTTATGGTGTTGTTGGTGTGTCGCAATATACCGGTTATCACAATAACTGTGATATTTAAGATAAAAAAAAATATATTGTGTTAATAATACACATTACAGAACCATATTGCAATGTATTTTTCCCTAAACTCCTCTGAGTTTTTAGAAACCTTATTCATGTAATCTACAAACAAACAACGCACGTGCTGAAACTCTGAGTCTGGGCCTATACACTGGCATTAGAATTAATTTGTTAGTCCCACCAGAACCTCCGGGGTTAATCCAATAAGACACCCCATTTTAACAGCCTATTCACCAGGCAAAAATTATTTATTGGTGTAAAACATTTTTTTGTTCATTAGTTAATCTGGTTGCATTTTCACTATCCATTAAGTGTAATTATTCTTTGTGTTTTCATTTCACTCTCTCTCCACCTCCCTTTATTTGTATTTTTAGTGTAATCCAGTTTCCAAAAAAGAGACAAAACACACAAACAAAGTCGCAAATATGTCATTATTTTGGCCAAAATAATTGTGTAGTGAAAATCTGATATCATGACAGTCGTATTCTGTTCTTACACAATAAACTAAGGCAGGGATGCCTTAAAATTAAGTGTTGCCAAAATGCACCAACTATAAACGCTTGTCTGGACTAACCAGCTCACAGTAAAGTGAATACCACTTTTCGCTCACATATCGTTGGCTCTGTGTGGCCTGCAAGCCATCAACACTGGCCATGCATTTAAACCATTACGAGCTGTTCATAAACAACTAAACCAAAGGCAATCCTGCTTAGAAATTGGCCATGAAATTTACTCCCACAACTGTCTAATGTTCCGGGATTTAAGGGAAGTGCTGCAACTTTCTAGTTGAGCAGAGTCTATAATTGCTGCCACATTGCAGTGTTTAGCCCAACAATATCCTGATTGCGGTGGTCCAGCTAATGCATTGATACAAACTACCCACAAAGACTCAAAGGAAGATGGATTACACGTGCTGGAAACACAATACTTAGGCACATTTATGATGGGGAGGGTGTAAGATCATTTATATGGTCAGATTGTAAATCCACCCCCTACTCTGAGCAAAATGTCTGTTTGACTTCCTTCTGTTAGAGTGGTATGTCCATTCCCTACACTACACTGCCTACTCTCTGAATCACCTCCAGACGTCATTGCCACCAAACCACTCTTTTCACCAAAAGCAACATTTCTAATAACTATGCAAAAAACATATGAACTTTTTAGAGTGCCAATCAGCGTAATATTCAAAATATTGGTTTTGAGGTTTTGGTTGAAAAAAGGTGAACTTGTCTGGTTCAAGGGGGCTTCATGTTGCGTCATTTATTTTATGGTTATTAGAGATACTTTGGGTTTTTCCTATATTTTTAAATCCCCTTGAAAAATGAATGTGTGCTAGAAAATCAATACCATGACACATTTATAGGGGTTTATAATTGTTATTAGCATAAAACAAGCAATATGCAGTTCACATTTTGAGTTGAATCAGTGACTGACACCCCCCCCCCCTTTAAGGAAGCAAAATCCTTTTTTATAAACATAATTTAATAACTACCATGCTAGACTGAACATAAATAGTCTGTCACAGTGAACATACTAAATTCAGCAAGTACAATCTGTTGTGAGATTTGATTTTTTAAGTGATTCATTCGGGTTGACTGCTCAAACTTTAACCTTTTAAATTTGAGTACTGTAGCGCAACATAAAACACACGTTTGCACCACATTATTGATAAAACTGCTCAAATAAAACATAGCTGTGCCTTTTGATATACTGCAGACCAAACCAACATCTTCCACTAGGCTAATCGCCAGAAGACATTTTTCTATTTTTACTTATTTCCCTGGCCTGGATCTTAACATCCACAGACATCCGGCAGAAACCAAAACATAGGTGTCTATAGCTGGTTAAGATTTCTTCAGAAATCTGGGACAGAGCCGATGGAAGAAATGCTGACATCTTGTCCACAAGCATACACCGTGCATCACTGGGGAACCAGTAATGGGGGACACAGACAACATTTGATCCTCGCGTTCCTTCATTTACTGTAAATATTACAGCATGTTTTAATTCAGGACCTAATTAATTCTTTGAAAACTGAAAGTAAAAAGAAACACTCTAAACTGAATACTTAGTATCATATAAATAATGGTAGTTATATAAGGCCACAATTACTGCAATCAAGGCCTTCCTCTGGCAGTTTTGGTCAATCTATTCATGCCAACTGGGTGTCTTCCTGGCTGGGATTTAGATCTGGACTCATTTTTAGGCACTTCAGAACATTCCAGCATTTTGTCTGGCACCCTTCCTGAATGCCATTGAAGTGTGTTTGGGGTCCCTGTCCTGCTGGAATACTTATGACCTTTGAGGGAGATCCAGCGTTCTGACACTGGGTTCAACACGGCTGTTCAAAATGTGCCTTGGTGTTTTCCTAAATTCATGATGTCATGCACATGTTAAAGACTCACGGTAAAAAAGGCGTGTTTGACGGCAGTGTTATCTCTTTACGAGAGACTCTCCCTGAAAGGATAGTGGCATGTTCAGGTGTTTTGGCTACTTGCAATCAGGCTTCTTTTGTCCCTCTCAGCAGTGGGCTGCTGAGTCTCCAAGGCAAGACACTTTCATTAAGTTGGCGGCGGATGTTGCAAGTTGTAAACTGCTCGTATCTGTGATGTCCAGAGATCTTGGCTACGGTATTATGGGTCGTAAATTTCTGAAATACATTAGGTACGGTGAAAAAACAATATGTAGGGTGAAAAACAGAACAGTGGGTCTCTGGAGATGTTGGGCTTAATATTGTTGGGCCGCAATGTTCATAATTCAGGCACCTGCAGCTCACATTAAATCACTTCAAAAGTAAAGCAGAATCACCTGTTTAAAATTGAATTGTTCCTAATAACTAGACTAAGAGACCAATAATATTGGATATATTCCAATAACAGAAATGTAATAAGCTAAAACCTTGTCAAATATACTGGTATTTTGGTTTTGTTGAACCGCTAAATAAAGAGATACATACAGTTGGGAGACAAGTATTTGATACACTGACAATTTTGCAGGTTTTCCTACTTCCAAAGCATGTAGAGGTCTGTATTTTTATCATAGGTAAACTTCAACTGTGAGAGACGGAATCTAAAACAAAAATCCAGAAAATCACATTGTATGATTTGTGAGTAGTTCAATAGTATTTTGTTGCATGACATAAGTATTTGATCACCTACCAACCAGTAAGAATTCCGGCTCTCACAGACCGGTTAGGTTTTCTTTAAGAAGCCCTCCTGTTCTCCACTCATTACCTGTATTAACTGCACCTGTCTGAACTTGTTACCTGTAGAAAAGACACCTGTCCAACCACTCAATCAAACAGACTCCAACAGCATTGAAGATGGGTCATGGCTGGGTCTTCCAGCATGACAACGACCCAAAACACACAGCCAGGGCAACTAAGGAGTGGCTCTGTAAGAAGCATCTCAAGGTCCTGGAGTGGCCTAGCCAGTCTGCAGACCTGAACCCAATAGAAAATCTTTGGAGGGAACTGAAAGTCCATATTGCCCAGCAACAGCCCCGAAACCTGAAGGATCTGGAGAAGGTCTGTATGGAGGAGTGGGCCAAAATCCCCGCTGCGGTGTGTGCAAACCTGGTCAAGAACTGCAGGAAATGTATGATCTCTGTAATTGCAAACAAAGGATTCTGTACCAAATATTAAGTTCTGCTATTTCTGATGTATCAAATACTTATGTCATGCAATAAAATGCAAATTAATTACTTAAAAATCATACAATGTGATTTTCTGGATTTTTTGATTCCGTCTCTCACTGTTGAAGTGTACCTATGATAGAAATTACAGACCTCTACGTGCTTTGTAAGTAGGAAAACCTGCAAAATCGGCAGTGTATCAAATACTTGTTCTCCCCACTGTATGTGAATACCAAAAGAAACGAGTGACAATATTTTTGGGCACTTCATGCCCTCTTTCACCTGCTCTGTATACTGCAACTCCACAGACTTACTAAAGAACACTGTCAGTCACAATACAAGTGTAAGGTCTGGCAAATCCATTAGAAATTACTGTTTACAAGCTCCTCTAGTAGAGGAGGGCAGCAAAAAACCAAGAGAACTTCATAATTTACTGCAAGAAGGGTTTAACTTCTTAGCCACATTTTTGCTAAACAACATTGTTTGGAGAATAACTAAACAGTCATCTGTTAAAACATAGAAATAGTGAAATGATTCAGACAGCAGAGGCCAGGAAAGAAAAAAAGATCCAGTTTACTGTCCTGGTTATCTGAGCCACGTCAGAGCTCAGTAATTTTTTTTGACAAAAATCCATGGTATAATTGAGAAGCTTAGGGCTAAGCCTTCCTACTGAACTGTTTGAAAATAACTCAGTAGTAAGGTTGAAAATTAAAAATATTAGCTTATTGATCTGGAATTTAGCAAATTCCACACTTCTTTTCCCTTCTAAGAGAGGGAAACTATTCAAAACGAATCTACTCCTACCTGTTGATTTGTTTTATTCCAGGGCACCCGGAGGGTGTCTAGACACAGCATGTGAGCTCTCCAGTGCTTATGTTCCACTTCCTCTAAAAAAGGGTCAGCCAGGCCTATAGGGGGCAGTAGGCAGTGGGACTACATGTTAACCTGAACTATAGAGAACTGATGTTATGTCTCTTTGTGGATACCAGCTGCATGAAAAAAACACCTTATGCGACTGAAGAAAAGAAAAATCTTGAAAAGAATAAAATAACTTGAAAAGAGTGAAATATTGCTTTCAATGAGGCATCACATGATACATAATGCCCATACAGTATAATACAGGGAGCCTGTCACAAGGCTCCGTGCCAGCTTGACAGAGCACAATGAGGAGTCAGGTGCACTGGATGTCTCAGCGGGGCCAGGATATGGACCGCTCCCTGGCAGGCTGAGCGGATGCATACGAACACACACACACACCTACACAATCAGGGCCAGCGGAAGGCCAGAAAGGCATTAAAATGCCAGCAGGCAGCTGTGGGTGTATAGGTTGGCTAACACACAGGCAAGCCTGCTGTGGAGGAACTTTCGTTTCACAAATGAATATAATGACATCAACAATTTGATGCTTGTAATGGAACAAAACAATTTGTTCCATTAGATTATTTCAAGTTGAGTGACAGATGTTGTTGAAGTAGTGGAGAATTCCTGACTTCCTGACTTGTTTCTTTGACAAATAGAAAGCATCTGACATGGAGACAGCAAACCTAATAATGCTACAGAGAGAAAGCATCTGATATGGAGATAGCAAACCTAGTAATGCTACAGAGTGAAAGCATCTGACATGGAGATAGCAAACCTAGTAATGCTACAGAGAGCCTTTAATTCTCACATGTAGATTAGCTTCCATTCAACCTTTTATATTGAAATGTTGGCAATTGTATTTTTGAAACATGCGTTTCAACCTTTTTAATCCTCTAAATGTCAATATTGTTCTAAAGACCAATGACTTGAAATTCAGTTTTTATTTAATTTGATTAGTGATTAATTTAAATAATTCACTTAATTATGGGAACGGAAGTCTTGTTTTAGAATATTAAAACAAATATTACTTTTTTTTTATCAAAGACTAAAACATGAAAAAGTCAAATCATAGCATAGGGCTAAAGTCAGGTAGAGATGAAGTCCGAAATTTACATACACTTAGGTTGAACTAGTTAAAACAGATTTTTCAACCAGTTTTGGCAAGTCAGTTAGGACATACAGGTCTTTTTTCCAGCAATTGTTAACAGAAAGATTATTTCACTTATAATTCCCTATATCACAATTCCAGTGGATCAGAAGTTCACATACACTAGCTTGACTGTGTCGTTAAACAGTTTTGTTAAATTCCAGATCATTATTTCATGGCTTTAGAAGCTTCCGATAATTGACATAATTTGAGTCAATTGGAGGTGTATCTGTGGAAGTATTTCAAGGCCTTTTCAGTACCTTCACAAGTCTGGTTCA
Source organism: Novumbra hubbsi (assembly GCA_016801125.1). Taxonomy (NCBI): domain Eukaryota; kingdom Metazoa; phylum Chordata; class Actinopteri; order Esociformes; family Umbridae; genus Novumbra; species Novumbra hubbsi. Next base: position 18,250 of record JACXGK010004254.1, on the reverse strand, counting down.
TCCTTGGGAGCTTTTTCCAAATGCTTGATGTTGCCATGTTCGTCCGTATAAAGGGTTTTACGCAGGGGGACAATGATCGTGCTTTTTGGAGAATGTTCTCTGGTCTGATATAATGACATTGTTATGTTTGGAGGAAAAATCGGGAGGCTTGCGAGCCAAAGAACACCATCACCATAGTTTGAAGCGACATCTCAAGACATCAGTCAGGAAGTTAAAGCATATTCGCAAGTGGGTCTTCCAAATGACCCCAAGCTTACTTCCAAAGTTGTGGTAAATGGCTTAGGGACATTAGAGTCAAGGTATTGGTGTGGCGATCACAAAGCCCTGACCTCAAGCATATAAAACATTTGTTGGCGGAACTAAAAAGGGGGTGGAGCAAGGAAGCCTAAAAATATGACACAGTTACACCATATGAAGGCAATGCTACCAAATAATAATTGATTGTATGTAAACCTCTGACCCACTGTGAATGTTAAAGAAATAACATTTTCAATAAATAATTATTCCTACTAATATTCTGACAATTCACAAAAAAAAGTGAAATAAAGTGGTGATCCTAACTGACCTAAGACAGGTCATTTTTCCTAGGACTAGGAAATGTCAGAAAGTGTGCTTGATTGATTTTAATTTTCTTCTTTGGGAAGACTCTCATTGTTCATTTTCCCACAGTGTATGGTGCTCACCCTTACTGTTGTAGATCAGCCCTTCAATGTTCTTGAGCAAAACCAAAACCACCTCCTTGTTCCAGAGACTACGGAATATACAACACATTTTCATTAACTTTTAGCTCCAAATGGTAAGTAATTTATTTGTAAATGCAACCTGATGAGAGTGATATTCCACTAACACCTTAACTTATTTGCTTGATTTCATGGCTTGTTGGCGTATAGCAAAACTCCCTGATACAGCAGAGACTGTCCCAATTTGCAAAGAGTTACTTATTAGTTTGTAGCTCAAAATGCGCTTTGGTTATAGCACGTACTGTTATGACTTACATCGCCGGGTCGGCAAGATTCTGCAAGAATACAGTGAAAGAAAAATAGTGCAGCTTGCACAAACATAACGGCATATGATGACACATAATACATGCCCAAATCAAGTCCCTGGGGCGTGACGAAAAAAATCATAACTGTTAAACATCATACCGACTAAAACTTCTCAAAAGGCACATAATGCATCGAACAACCCAGTACTGCATCACAGTAATGATAGTGTAGTTAAAGATTCCTTTTTAAACATCTCTAAGAAATTGGTGGGCCACCTCAGTGTATGCAATTTATACAAACCCCACACAAAAGGTAAGAGTAACTTTAAAAACCAAGAGGCTCTCCAAGAACCCTTCAGCTGGATGGCGTCCAACACAGTGTTATATTTTCTATTATATCTAGATAAAGTATAGTACATTGAAAGAAGTTCTTGTTATATTCATGGACAGGGAAAAACAAACATATTTGACTCATTTGCTTCATCAAAAAACTCAACTCATGCTTTAGGTTCAAAACTAAAAGGTTCTACCATAATATTGGCTATTTTTCTCTATAACTAAGAGAGTCATGGTCATAGAATATCAGCTTACACATGGGTCTTAAATCTGTATCAACAGACAATTACGTAAAAGTTTTTTTTTTACCTCACTTACTGTACAGCACCAATTGAAAAAACATACTTTCAGATTCTTTGAAAAGTGCCATTCAAGTTGTAGTCAAAGTACTCACAGCTACAATAATATAAGATACACCATGCACAAACAAGGTGAGAATAAATCCGTCTATTTCATTCATGGATTGAATAGCAGTTGAGACAGGCAAGCCCTTTAGAACATATACAATGTTGACATGGATCCAAAGGTAGGCTAAATGTTCTTCCTGGTCAAAACTAGCTGCACTAATTAATAATTACAGACTCAACCTAAAGCCACTCCAGTGTTGTGTGCTTCCGGACATTGACGTGCTGAAAGATTATTCTTTGCCAACGGTTGAAGGTCCACAGCATTTTAGATCAGGTTTTCTTTCTTTCTTTTGCTGCATTCATCCTCTCTCAATCTCAACTCGCCTCCCAGTCCCTGCCGCTGAGAAAAATTCCATAGCATGATGCTCCCACCGCCAAGCTTAACCACAACAATGGCATTAGTCAGATATGGAGTGGTACCTTGTTTTCGCCGTATCTACACATCAGTTGGAATTTAGCCCTAACTTATCAACTTTGGTCTTATCAGACTAAATACTCTTGCTTGTCATGGTCAATTAGGCTGCTGTAGAATATCCTTTATTCAAGAGTGTCTTCTGTCTAGCCACTTGACCATAAAGCGGGATTGACAGTGCTGCAGAATTGGTTGTCCTTTTCATAATTATCCCACTCCTGCAACAAAAATGTAAGAGCAGCGATTGTTATTTTTCCAAGATCCTCACAAAGAATCAGGATGAGCAACATGACATGGTTGAACAGGGACAGTTATACCCAGTCCGTCCTCCTATAATGAGAAGCGCAGGTGTCCGTGGAACGAGTTGGTATTCGGTGGATCAAGCTGGTATTTTAGTACATATGGCAGTACCATTCAAAGAGCTATGACAATCATTATGTTTATAGCTCTGTAAATGGCGCTGCAATCTGCACCACTGTGTCTTGGTGTTTTCTTTTAGTCTCACAGCCAAAGAATACGAAACAAAATGTTCCAACCGCTGCTGTTTTCTGATAACGAATGTTATTGAACATGTCCAGAAAGCTGTACGATAACAATCTTAAACGTATTCTTGGCTGAAGCTTAATCTTTGAGACAAAGCTTCAGGGCAACCCATGCAGTCCTGGCCACATAGACAATTATTAAGTCCTCTTATTCATCAGGGAAAGGGCATTTTATGATCTTGACTATTTAAGTGGTTCAGTTCAGTGAGAAAGAGAGAAATGATGGATCAATGACTTGAAACACCAAGAGGAGATGAATCCATAGTGTAGTGCACATAATAAAAAAACGTATGTCAATGTTCCACTTCCACATGGTTTGAAGAAGATATAAGAGAGTAGGAGGAGGAAAAGGAGAAGGGGGAGGAACAGGAGGACAAGGAGAAGAAGTAGAAGGAGGAGGAAAGGCAGGAGGAGGAGAAGAAAGAGGAGTAAGAGAAAAAGGAAAAGAAGAAGACATTGTCTGGTTGTATGTTCTTACTATGTTTAATTGGTGGGAATTGACACTTGATAATCTTAAACTGCCCTCAAACTTACTGTGACAATTAGTATAAGTTAGGTTAATGCACTAAAATGGGAGCTGTATAGACCACTGGGTCAGAGGCATTGATGACATACATTATTCGTGTATTCACTTCCAAAGGGTTACATTTCTCGGTTTTAAACACAAGTCCTGGGCGACATCATGGTTTCATTCAGACAACTGGGCGCCAGTAACAAGCAGGTACATGTGTTTGAGCCTTCTTTGACTGAATTTGGCTACTTACGATTTAGAAAGTGTGAGTGTTCTAACTTCCAAGGCTTTATCTGGATACAGTGTAAGAATAAAAGCCCTTATAATGGAATAACATACATACACTCTTGTGGTTAGAGCTTGTGCTATACAAGGCTGATGATGTGTATTTCTGTGGATCTGTTGGTTAACTGATCATCAGTTGTCTGTGAATAACATTTTCTCAATAGACTTTTTGTAAAACTATGCCCTGCTGTTGGCATGGTATTGGTGATTTCTACATTGCTATAAAAAAATAAGGGAACACTTATTTATCATCACAGTATAAAATCAAGTCAATTCATCTTCAAGGCTATCAATCTATCCAGTTCAGAAGAGAATGTGAATCAATGTCACGTGATTTGGTGCAAATGGAAGTTAAAACCGGTGCACTGGAAAGGCAACAGAAAGACAACCACCGAAAAGGGAATCATTTTGCAGGCGACGTGGCCACAAACAATTCCTCTCTCCTTCTCCTTCCTGACTGATTCCTCTCTGGTTTTGCTGGTTGCATGAGGCAGTACCTGCAGCCCAAGCCAGTGGCACAGGCAGACCAGCTCCTCCACAAGGGCATCAAACCAGCAGCAGGACCAGTATCTGCTCCTTTGTGCGAGGAGGAAGAGGAGGAACACTGCCAGAGCCCAACTAAATGACCTCATACACACCAAGCTACAGTCAAATTACAACATGTACATTCATATATTTCCTTCGATGTGTTCCCTTAATTCTTCGAGCTGTGTGTTTTATTTGAATAATCCTCATTCTATTATTGAGAAACAATGTTGAACCATGGACACAACGATACTAAAGAACAACTGTTTTGCCACTGTGCCACCATACTACCTGGGCTCCTAAAACCCCAACAATACTGAACTGCAAGTATTGTCTTTGAATCCCCAGAAACTTGAAATGCCTATAAATGCATGCAATCCAGAGTTAGTGATACAATCTAATCAAACACCTCAATTGAAAAGATAGCACCCATTGAAATAGATCAACGACCAGAATCGGAATCAAAGGCAACAGGAGATTAGCACTGAGACGTCAGGCCATTCAGCTGCTCAATAGCCTCAACAGCCAATCTGGCGGACCGTACAGTAATGAGAAATTCCTTCAAGAGCTCTTGAGATAAGGAGAGGTGCACGCTCACTCACATGCACGTGCATAAATGCTCACACGCACACACAGATCAACATCCTTTTTGAAGAACAGATAATGGCCTTTATATCGTGACCAATTGGACATAAAACCATGACAATAAAAACAAAATATACATATGTAGAAATAAATACTTGAATATAATTGTGTTCTTATAATGATTTAAATAAATAAATAGGCACTATTAAAATAAATAACTGTAGTTGGACTTTTAGGTGTCTAAGACTTTTTCACTGTACTGTAGATACACTGTTTTGTGTCCCAAAACAGTGGAACACGGCGTAAAATGTAAATACAGACCAATACAATGATGTGCAAATCAATTATCTCTATATTTAATGTAAACAGAGTGCTAATACAACACATGAACATGGAATTCGATGCCTGCATCACGTTTCTAAAGTTGGGACTGTCTCACTTTCTATATTTGATATGTTGTCTTTGTACTATATTCGATTGAATACAGGTTTTAAATGATTTGCACATCATTGCGCTCTGTTTGTATTTACTGTTTTTGCAGCATCCCAACTTTTTGGAGACAGGGATGTAGATTTAAAAGGTTAGAATCCAAGCACGTCAAATGCCTGTTCAACAGGTCGACCCTTCCCATCGATCATGTGACCTGAACTAGCCTGTTAACCAGGGTCATACAGCGGACACATACACAGCGGCAAGTTGAGGGTTAAATGCGGTGTGCAAGAGACTCACTTGAGAGGTTTTCAAGCAGCACTAGACAGGAACAGGCCTAGTGTTGCAGAACCAGAGCAGGAGTTTGGAGGCAGAGGAACAGCCACTGGAGAAAGAGGAGGCGCCAAGCAGCAGGAGCAGGGGGCAGCAAATGTCCAGAAAGAGAGAGAGAGTGAGGGGAAAGAGGGAGGAAAAAAGAGAGGAAACGAGGAGAGGAATTAAAGATAATAATGTAAATTGAGGGTGAGAAAGGCAGGGAAAGGTGAGAGAGGGAGGGAGAGAGGGTAGGAGAACATCTGGTTAATCCTCATTCAGCAGTTCCTAACAGCTCGTCTGTAGTACCGTCAGAGAAACCTTACTTCACAATTATAATTAGGGGGACCCTTCATCAATGTCAACCACATTATACCTCATTAGGGCAATACAATGAAGTAATGAGATTTATGACAAAAATAATGCAATGCAACAACATTCAAATGAAATAGAAGTAATTGGAGAAGTATGCCTGCCGTAGCTAAACATGTCTACAATAGCTAATGAGGCTTTGAGGTGGTGAAAGGGTCTGGAGAGTGATAACATGACAGGCTTTATGCATGTGAGTCAGACTTGCCCTGTGATTATTTCTGGTCTAGAAATCATGTGTGGGTAGCAGCTAGAAAGGAACAACACATGTTATGCATTGCTGGCTAGGCAGGTAAACACAGAATACTTATGTAAATGAATGCAATCTCCCGAATGAACTACGACATATAACACAAACAACAACAGGAACAATTCCATTTCCAATACTGGACTATTCTATGACAAGACTACAGAAAACATACTAAACAGACCAACATGTCACTTGTGTAAAAGGAACTGTCTGAGTTACCACACAAGGGTAAAGTGGAGTCTTTGAAACGTATAATTAGCCTAACAACTTTGATTGGTTAGAGACGATAGAATTGTTGTTTATCTTGATATCACAGCAAACAGTCAAAACTACGACAAAATCTGACAGAATTATGATCAATAACGCAGTGAAGGGTTTCAGAGTCATCAGGTAAGAATTTTATGGCTTTAGCTAAATATGACAAACATTACCACTTTCTAAGGCTGTCCTTTCTGTCCATCACCTGGTCCTGTTATAATAATCAGTATTCTCTCATAACGTGTCTTCAGATAACCTTAGGTTACATCGAGGTCAGTCAATCTGGAAAATGACTAGAACAAAGAAAGGTTCTTCAAATGCAGCCATGAAAACCATCAGGCCCTCTGACGAAACTGGCTCTCATGAAGAAGGCCACAGAAAAAGATGAGCCAGAGTTACCACCGCTGAAGAAGATAAGTTCATTAGAGGTAACAACCTCAGAAATAGGCAATTAACTATGCCTTTGATTACCAGCCCAAAATACATGCTTCCCAGATTTCAAGTATTAGACAAATCTTAACATCAACAGTCCAGAGGAGATTGAGTGAATTCGGCCTTTGGTCAATGGTCAAACTGCTTCAAGGAAACCAACATAAAAGGAGAGCAACAACAACATCTAACGATATGGAGTGTACCAGTTCAGGATTGCAATGTTATCATTCCCTCTATGTGGCTCTGGTGCCAGTTGACAATGTCATACTCTTGACAAGATATTTACCACTGCTATAACCCACTTCCTGTTTCTGTGTTTATTTTCTGCAGACAAAACAGAGCAGCCAGACTCCCCACGCTGACCAGACACAAGCTGGTTCAGACTTGACACATACACACATATGTGTGGCATTGTTTCAAAGGCATTCTACCCAAACCAAACATCCAGGTCCAGACTGAGCACAGGAAGTCATTTAGAGGTTGCATATAGTATGCTGCTCAGCTGATGGAGCTGTTAAGTAATCTGTGAAATTAAGGTCAAGTTCCCGGGAGCGACACACTGCATCTGGTGAAGACTCCTAAATTCGAATCCAGAGATCTAGTATATTCAATGACTACCAGTCCAGAGAAATACCATATCCAATCATTAAAAATTCTAAGATATATAACATTTAATTACTTCTAATACTGCAAAATAAAACATGTAATGATTTATTGTCCGGAGATATAGCACATTGAACAACGTCTAATCCAGAGATAAAGTACACCGAATTCTTTCTAATCCAGATATATAGTATATCCAATGACTTCTAATCCCGAGGTATAGTATATCCAATTACTTGTAATCTAGAGACTTAGTATTACCAAGTATATCGACAGGAAACTTTAATGGTGCAGTCTCTAAAATATCTTTCCATTTCCCCCCATGCAACGAATTACGAATTTCCAAGACCAAGAAATAGACCAAAAAATATATATAATTTGTATTAGTACAACAGATGGAGCAGTGTACCTCCCCAATCTACGTCCACTGGAGACAGTGGCATCGACCCCTCAACCGCCTTAGAACACGAAATGGCAGGAGATCTCGTTTTTGTCCAGTATAACCTAAAGCATGGGGAAAACATTAGCTGAAATAGCTGATAAAATATGCATATTTGTATGATGGATGCAGGGATTTACTGTTTCTAATACCACAACCAACCCCCCCCAGAATAATGCTAATGTCTCAGTGGTGAGCATGTGGCTAAATGAGAGGAAACTAGATGTGGACTAGACCGGGCTTTTATTGCCCCATATATCACCCCTGTTAGCCCAGGAGCTGATGCATAACACTGCTGTTGTTCCAGATGGCCCTGTTGTGTGATGAGGTTCATCTCCTCTTTAAGAGTGCTCCCTACGCTCACATCGGCCACAGACTACATTCCAGCACAATCACGCCCTTACCACTCTTGTCCATAAATAAAGGAGCAGATAAAGGAGGAGGTCTTCTAGAGGGAGTGCAAGCTGAATAATGCAACACAGCGTTTGTTTCCAGGTCTGAAAATAGACCCTTTTAAGTGCTATATATTTAGAAACTTGATACATGCTAAGTTTTACCAGAGGACCTTGTGATCCCGGGGCATTACATGAATACCTTCCTGGCAATCGAAATGTTAGCGATTTCTGATCTCATTATCAACGAACACTTTGAGAGCCACGGCGACCTGTCAGAGGTACGATGAGGCCAGGACATCCCTGCCGACGTCACCGCTTCCCGGGAGATGCCTGCTCATCGGGGAGTGACCCGTAGATCAACTAGCCACAAGTCATCCAGTGGAAGCCCTGTCGCAATGTATCGTCATAACAAACACGGCCTCATAACTTGCCCTTATCGTTTCCACTGTTTGGATTGTCTACCAAGACGTGTTGTTTTTGGCCAAACTCTGCTCCAGCTGCTGGTCCATCCTGCTCGGACATCGTCGGACTGGCATCCCACACTGCCTTTAACAGCAGGCTATTGCACAACCCAACACGACACGAAATGCCGCCTCATTAGGCAGGACATCAAACCCAGTCTATGAAACAGACAGGCAATTTAAGCGGCAGTGTTTTGTTATTTTGTCATCATCAGGACAAACACTGGCTACGTCGGCACGCCGACCAGGCCCCTCCCACCAACCTGCCCGATGTCAAACTGTGATGGCCGCCAGCGACGAGCGGCTCCCCAGATGTGGAATGTGGAACAGAGGCTCTTTTCCACAACTCCGTCTACGACATGGCAGCATGACAATGATAATCTTTAGCACCAGAGAGGCTTTCAACCTAATGGTCTGTAAAATACCCGATCCACACGTGGCGATTTCAGCATTAGCTACACAAAGTCCAGGCACGCTGTACTGGACTGAGGAGTGCTTTTTTTTTGGAAAGGAAACAAAAAAGGGGCAGTGTTCTCAAAATGTTTTCCGGAGCTGTGTCATGGACAACATCGGATTTTACAAAGCAAAAAAATAACACGTTGCCCCTTTAAGTAGAAAAACGTCATAAAATGATTGAGTTTCCCTATTAAGTCAACGCTTCACCTTCAAGCATAAATCATAATAGTCATTTACAGCTCAGCAAGGGGTGTCAGGGAGTGTGAACCAACACAAACAGTGTCCGTAAGTGCTTTAAACATGACGACCGTCTGGTCTCTCTACACTCACTAGGCATGGAACTATGGCTCCAGAATTACACAAATGCTAGACGTACAAGGAGGAGTCGGTAGAGTGAAGGGTTAATAGACTCTGGAGAAAATGTTACGAATGTTATTAGTTGTGTTTGGACAACATAGCAAGACAATATATCACATGCAACACTCTGATACTATCAACAGTCTGTATTTATCAAGTGTTATATACTGTTTTCTCTCCATTTAAACCATAAGCGTTTAAACCACCTTGTTCAAAAAGTCATTTACATACAATTTGCATGACCACAATCTGAAGTTCTCTTTCAATGCATATAAGGATAACAGGGAAGTAGGACATGAAGGATGTGTAGAATGTTTTGAATTAATGTAGTAAAAATGCCCTTGCATGCAAGCAAACATATACTGTTTCACAATAGAGTTTATATGCAGGGAGTGAGTTTGAATTTGATATTGAGGGAGGGGCATTTAAAATGTTTCACAGTGTTTTTATTATTGGGGGGGCTCCCTCTTCTCCTTGAGCCCCACTAAGTGGAAAACATGCTGCTCAAAAACACAGAGGATTAGATGGTGGCACTACGCCAATCCCTGTCAGTTCTAGGTAGGTACAATTTCATTGTCAAACAAATCGCCGCTTTTTGAAGCTGGTGGATGAAAGAGAATTGTGGTGAAGGGAGGAGACTGTTTGAATGTGAACTGAATTTAGACTGAGCCTGGGGAAAGCATTCCATACCTCTAACCCCTTTTAATGGCCTGATATGTATCTTACATTTAATGCTGTAGACTTCAGATTGGTCGCAACTAAAAAGGTCAGCTGAAGGTGTGACACCAACCATTCATACCCCGTTATTTCCTTATTCTTTATATACGATTGACTGGAGCTGCAGCAGGGATGACTAGTTAACCAGAAAGAAGTGAAGCTGTGTGATTCTATGGTCACAGTTTGGAGTCAGACGAGGGTGGAGTGTGAACATCTAGGAGAGATGGGCCCTGTTCATTCCAATTGTAAATCCTTATCTGACCCCTGCCTCTCAGAACACCATTTATCTCTCAGCATCACTTTCTGCAACATTTATTGCTGCCAAATACAGAATTCTTACTCACTCCAAAAGACAGAAGGTAAATATATCTCAATATACCTTCAGACTATATTCCCCATTTGCACTGAGTCATGTAATCTGATTTGACCTGTTTCCTATCCTACAGATGACCTTCAGTTAGGGACTTAATCATGGACCCCGCTATGCTAGTCTTTCACATTTGACTACACATAGCAGCTGAGATAATCACCTAGAACAGAAGTTCAAACGTTTCACCTTTCATCTCATTAAGTGTGATCATTCAGGTTATTGCAGAAGCTGAGATCTCACAACTCGAATGAAAATCTACCAATTTTAGTAAACAGCGCAACAAATTTCAGTGTTCATACAGTATCTCTTTCTGAACCAATGATCAGTGTTCATACAGTATCTCTATCTGGAACAATGATCGGTGTTCATACAGTATCTCTATCTGGAACAATGATCGGTGTTCATACAGTATCTCTATCTGGAACAATGATCAGTGTAAGTTCAGTGTTCATACAGTTCCTCTGATTGGAACCCAGCCTAACACCAGTGGAACCTGAATTGCGTCCCACAGTCACTCCTAAGCAAAACTTCAACATCATTACACAACAGGTCTAATGAATAAATACATCTAGAGGAAGGTATGTTTTAGTGAATCAGCAATAAGCTGCTCATAGCTGGGGTAATGGCACGTGTTTACCGGCCTGTTACAGATGAACAGGTCCCGTCTGTCTGGAAGCAGGGCCCCAGGGAGGGGAAGGGGAAGACCAGAAGAAGCCATGCTAAGTGTCGTGTTTTTTTATCTTTCACTTAGCCATTCTGACGTCCTTCCAGTCCTCCTCTCAGGTCTATAGTGTGACTACCTCTCAATGTCAAACGCTGCTTCAGGCCTCGCAACAGCTGCTCTGACCAGCAGACATACCAGCATGCTTCACTCCTCTGTTTATCAGCCAAATTACCATGATGACAGCCCCACTATTTGGAAACACTTCCTGGATTTATGTTCATCCAGAGATTCCAAGTGCAGCAGCAGAAAACTAATAATTTTTGCAGGGACACCGTTAAGAGATTTTCATGGTCAATTCGACTTTTCACAATCTAGAGGCATAAAAAAGGTTCTGTTCACAGTGCAGACTCCCATGGCAGAGATGTTAGGCTACAAACGTACGTACATGCTTTCAATTAAGGAACAGTGCGATGGTAAACTTATAAAACCTTTCATTAGCCCTATTTACAGAGCTGAGTCGTTAATTAACCAAGGTCACATTTTAACGTTTAAGTGAACTTTCTGCTTCAGTTCGGAGTGGGCAACAAGGCCAAATCCAATGCTATGAATCATATAACATAGTGCTATTCTGAGCAGCAAGATTCTTATGACATGGCACGAGACATCTACGCAGTAGCATTAAGTAAAATATAACCAAAAAGTGTATACAAAAAATATACATAAAATAAAAATATACATAACAATGTTCTGTGTTGAATATCTAGATTTTCAAAGTAAAAAAAATATTTCACTGCAGTAACAAGGCACACTTGTCTCAAGGCCTTAGTATGAAGGTCGAGTAACAAAAAAAACACTTGGGAACTCTCGTATTACTTGCAAGAATTTGTGTGTTGTAAACAACATCTGTGATTGACCAACAAAGAATGGCTCTCTAGTATCCTTGAAATGGATTGGCTTTATATTGTTCTGCTGGTGCAAAAATGGAGTAACATCAGTGTCACTTTACTTTGCTTGACCATGATGGAAAAATACAAATGAAATGAAGTCATGAAGTCAGGAATCCAAAGGTAAAGAAACTGAGCTTCTAGCACTACAGTTAAATAAATGACTACATTTTGTTTATGTTTTAACTGATTAACATCCCGGTAAAATCTTTGCTGAATGGATTGACTGTCAACAAAGTTAACTTTTTTCATTAACTGTGCCCAGCTTTTTCTATTTACCGTAGGCCCCAGCACTTAACAAATATATTTTAGTAAAAAAAAACATTGACTTTACAATATTGAATTACAATATTTGCTTCAATAGTACCTTACCTTAAATGTACCCACTCCTGAGCTTCCTGAACTAAAAAAGCACAATCTCACATGTCTTGACATACATTCTTCAGAGGTCTGTTTGCTTGCAAAAGTATTTGCCAAGTTTCTTAATCTTGTTGTCAACAAAATAATTGTTATTAGTAAATGTTTTTTAAACATACTTGGTACTTGTGCTTTGTATAGATTCCAGGGTGAAGTTTATGAACATGGGGACAAACAAGAAATTGTAAATTCTTAGCTGACTCCACTTGACCGAGAGATGGATGATGCAGCAAGAAGACAATGATCACATCCTTTTATTTTAGTTTACCTCTGAATTAGTACTTCCTGTAACGTAACATGCACATTTGTTTAATGCTTAAGTGTTGCCCTGGGCAAACAGATTTGCTTTACATGTGTGGCAACCGGATTTGCACGGCCTACCCTTTTGGACGGTTTCCAACATTAGCCAGCTTTTGTAGGCTACATAGTGCAAAATAAAGTTGTTTTGATAACTGCACGGCTCCACATTGCTACAATCACATCAATCTAATAAATCAGTAAATAAACTTTGAGAAGGCAGTTGTCTACAGGCCGCTTGAGGGACATCAACTAGATCCTGCTGCTGTCTACTGTATCCCAACAGGCTTCTTCATTTGAACCCAATATATACAATTGAAAGGTTTTTTATTTCTCTACGTGCACAATCCAACATTGCCACGAAGAGCAATGTAGCTATCAAAACAACATCAATCATATCATAATGAAATGAAAACCTTCTAGCATACTGTAGGACCTGGTCCAAAACAGTTGGACTGTGGCAATCGGTTTGTTTCTAAAGACACCAGTTGTTGGAACAGCCCAGCATTTAAAACAGCTTCTCAATGCTACCACAATGTAGACTTTATATTTCTATGGCTGACTAAAGGCTGCAATTTAGAAATGATAACAGAGAGAAAAAAGGTCAAATTGATTGAGTGTGTGTGTGCATGCAATGTATTTTATATAAATGGCCTTTAAAATCTGACAGCTTTAATTAACATGATGAACATGTCGACCCTGAACAGCTGAAAGGTGACATTGTTTGTGCTTATTATTACTTCCTTCAAAAGAAAAAAAAGAACAAACCCAAATGCTGTAAATACAAGCAAAGTGTATATGTTTTAAAAGGTAGAACCTGAAGGATTCAGAAGTAGAACCTAATGTCTTCAGAGGGAGAGCCTAAGGGAGATTTTGTACTAAAAAGAAAATTGTGAAATTAGGGACGGATCAAGCCACTAGAAGGCTTTCATAAATCATATAATATGATGTATCTACGCTGTGTCTTTCTCCTGTTCATTTATAGTATTATCATAAGCTTTAACAAACAAACAAACTAATCATTCATATATAAAATCACAACACAACATTTATCCTGTAAAATGTTTCTCCAGCAAGTACATGAAGACTTGAATTAAAGGTGGTACAGTAAATTACGTACATTATTATGTCTTAAATTGGACAAGATGCTTGAGATATATAGTATCTCAAGCATACCATTAAATATATATATATACATATATATATAATGGTAGCTTGGTCTTAGCGTAAGGGTAATCCTACAGAAGAAAGCCAAATACAGCATATCAGGCGAAACCTCTAGAAACAACCGGTGGGATGAAAAAAACCATTGGACAGTTGGATGAGTGGCTGAAATGTAATTACAACACAGGGGTTTGATGAACTATTACTAAAGCTACATAATAGATCCAAGCTGGCAGGGCTCTAACAGACCAACTCTCATGGGAAAGCAAACAATCTATTTTAGATGCCAGTCTGTGTAAAGTAATAAAGTCATCTGTCACTCAGGTCCAAGAACATAGTGGAAATGTGATAGCAGCTGTATGGCAGTCGTATGAAAATCCCTTCAGCATAATACACGTACACTTTACATTGAGCACGTGCTCCCATCCAAAGCAACTGAGCAATTAGCATGCTAAGAGAACGGCCTAACAACCGGCCATTCGCATACCCCCCCACCCCCGTTCAACGCGATTCGTGCAGAGACTCGGCCACGCCCGCCCACAAAACCCCACGGAGACTCGCCGGACCGAACACACCGAACACGGCGTCCCCGTGAAACAGAGAGTCGACGGAGCGACCCGGGGGGGGAAGAGGGGCGGGGGACGTACTTGAGCACGCGCGTGGAGCCGTTGATCTGCGTGGCGGAGCAGGCGGGCCCCGGGCCCAGTACAGACGGGCGCCGGGCGGCGTGGCGCTTCCTCCCGCAGCACAGGATGATGAGGAAGGCACGGCGGAAGGACTTGTTGAGGAAGGCGTAGAGGATGGGGTTGAGCATGGAGTTGATGTAGCCCAGCCACAGGCACGCCGCCCACAGCTGGTCCGGCACGGTGTAGTGGATGAACGGGTCCACCACGTTGGTGACGAAGAAGGGCGCCCAGCACAGGCAGAAGCAGCCCATGATGATGCACAGGGTCTTGGCCGCCTTGGTCTCCGTGCGCATGCGGTGGTTGCGCTGGTGGTCGTCGCTGCCCGCCGAGGCCGCCGCGCCACCGGCCCGCTGCAGCACGCCGATCTGCCGGGCGTGGGCCCGCGCCGTCACGTAGATGCGCTGGTAGGCCAGGACCATGAGGCCGAGCGGCAGGTAAAAGGCCACAACGGAGCACGTCAGGGCGTACGGCTTGTTCACCATGAAGACGCACGCCGTGGAGTTGCCCTCGGCGCCGCTGAACCGCCGCTCTTCTATCTATCGGGGGGGGGGGGGGGGTTTGGTGAGGCCACGCACACACACGCGCACACACACACACAAAGCGCAGCGAAGACATACGGCGCCAGTCAAACGTTTGGTCACACTAACCCAGTCACTTAAATGGGAAAGTGTGTCCTACGTTTTGTTAGGTAATGACAGGGAAGATTGATGGATATATTCTCTGGGTTATTTTAGTTGTCATCAGCAGTTAGATCATTTTAAGCGGTATTTGATATAAAACCACTGATTAGCTCCTCGGAGGGAGCAATTGACCAGGACCTCCTTTCTCAAAGCTATTAAGTAAACTTAAGAATCACTTTTGCAATACATGTTTAGCTGAGAAATCGTTTCCCAAAGCCATTGTTTGTAACATGGCGCTTAATGATCCAGACCACTCTATTCATTGAAGATCTGTGCTGAATATAGAATTATGATTTTTGTGCTTTCAGCCTTAGACTTAGACCAGGGGTCTCAAACCGGTTCCACGGAGAGGCCGAGTGTCTGCAGGTTTTCACTCTCACCTTGTACTTGATTGATGAATTATGTCAGTGAGTGGTTAGGTCTACCCTCATCAGGTAATTTAGGTCTGAACCTAGAACCAATTTACAGGAAGAAACTAAAACCTGCAGACACTCGGCCCTCCGTGGAACCGGTTTGAGACCCCTGACTTAGACCATCCTTACGTTCAAAACTGTAAGTAATTTCAATAAATCAAGCACTGCATTAAAACCGAGGTAACTGCTTAAAAGATTCACAGGCTTATTTTAAAGTATTTAGAAAATCAATAAAATATAAACCCTAACAATTACAGTACGACATCAAAGTGAATTTCTTTTCATTTTATGTATATGACATTTTGCTATGCGTAAAAAAAATCCACAGTTTTATATTTGTCGTAAACAGCCCTTTTAGCAACCTACGTTTTGATAATACATTTTGCCTCCACTGTATCGTCAGCATCCTATTTACGTGCTCACAACAAAAATAATACAATCAGAAGAACACATTTGCCTAGATTGACTGTGTGATTTGTCACATACGCACGTTGTAAGAACACATAGAAAGAGACAATAGTGTCACTCACCAAATGGTCTATTCCGATGCTGTTCCATCCTTGCATTATGGGAAGGAAGGAGATGAATGTAGGGATGACCCAGCATCCTCCTAACATTAGCGCTACCCTCAGAGGTGTCATCTTATTCCTGTACACCAGAGGTTGGCAACAGATAGCATAGTACCTGCAGAGGAGAACAGGGAAACCCCTTGGGTTAAGATGGGGTTAGAGGGATGTGGATTACATTTAAAAGCTGTCTGTTTGGATGATTTGTTTTGCACACCTGATAGGTGTGATTCATCTCTGAGGTTTTCAACCCCCCACCTTGTCACTGGGAATGTGCTGTCATGGAGTATTGTTTTAATGTCATCTTTATTTCCCGTGAACAGTGGGATTAAAACAATTCTGAACCAAATTGCTTCTCGGGCTGGCTGAACCAGCCTGACCTATCATTGCATTCCAGAGACTTCATTTGGCTTCATCTTCCCTGAAGTTACTATGGAAACATGACCACACAGCAACCGGTACTAAGCTCTTAGTCAGATGTCAGACTTTATGAGTGGTAGTCAAATTATCGTTGACATTTGACTCGCATGAATCGCTTTGTCTTCCACTAAACTGAAAAACACTTAAAATAGCACAGCCCAGTGTGTGAAATGGCACAGGCTATTTTCCTCGCTGCCTGCGGAGAATGGTTCCGATATTACATTGATCACATGGGTGGTACACTGCAGGTACAGTATGGATAAGCAGCTTGCCAGATTTGATACCCAGTGGTTCTGGATTGATAAACCCTTCCCGCTATCTCCAGCCTGCTCTCAGATCTGGTTGTCTTGCCAACTCGCTATGGTCGTCACAGCACACACAGATCTGGAAGCAGGGTATTTCCCCTCTGTTCAGAGATGTATGTTCTGAAGCCAGCAGAGCCCTCCCCACAGTCAATCCGTTCCTCCATCCAGACTGGAGCCGGAGAGCCTTCAGTCTCTCTTTCCCTCTCGCTCAGCTGACCCAGATCTGTCATTCCTCAGTCACTTTCTGACCCCCCCCCCCCATTTAGTCACTCGCCCCTCTGCTCCGTGTGACATTCCTGGCGTGTGTTCATCACACCATGACTTCCCCTGGCAAGACTGGGGCCTACTGTAGGTTATTACAATACACAGGTCTCGGTCTGTCTGGGCCATAGCCCGCTTTCCACCATGTCAAAGAGGCACTAATAAAGTTACTCACACTCTCACAAGACATTTGACTCAGTCACCAGCCTGCTGTTTTTGAAAGTTTGGGACGGTAATATTTAATCGGGGGGTGAACTGAACTAGATCCGCCCGCTGTCCACTGCATGAATACACGAGACCAGCTGATAAGTCCGGCCGAGGCAAACAGCTGACGCATCAGCAACCACACGGTCCTGTTCACCCAGAGTTCCCAGAGTTCCAAGAGGCATTTCACCTCAGTTTTGTAATAAGTTATTCAAGAGACCTGGATGTTTCGTGTGCCCGCCCGGTGTCAGGTGAGTACAACATGCCTCTGTAACCGCACGGCTGTAATAATACAACGTCTGTGAGCCCAGGTTAGATGGAGCATGGCTGTGATTGCAACGTGCTGTTTTTTTGCCAGCCTGTAGAAGGACCAGAGGCACAGCCCCCACGAGGTGTGTCCACCACAGTCCTCGGCAGCTGCTCTCCTAGCTTCCTGTTCCCACTAAGGCCGCTAATAGCCATGTTTTACAGACTCAGTAGAACACAGGTCCAAAACAAGCTCCTCAACTTGAATTGAAGTAATACCTTTGATTAAGAGGTAAGAATTTACAACTTTATAATAACTGTTCATAAAAACTGAAGCAAAAAGTGTAATCAATTCGCAAACATAAATTAGGGCACACAAATACTTAGCATCATCCCAGTAACAGGCATTTCACTAAGCTAATTGGCTATTTCACAGTGACTAGGCTGCATATTAATTCACAATGCATGCAGAGATAGTGTCCATAGGATTCTCTGGCAGTAGATAAATGATGACATTGGGTTAAGCTGTGATAGAGAAGGGTTAGAT
>JACXGK010004253.1:0-39448 GCA_016801125.1 Novumbra hubbsi | reverse complement strand
CGTTACCTCCACGTCTCCCGTAACCTCCACGTCTCCCGTTACCTCCACGTCTGCTGTTAATTCCAATCCTGCCTTTAACTCCATGTCCCCCGTTACCTACACGTTTCCCGTTACCTCCACGTCTCCCGTTACCTCCAAGTCTCCCGTTTCCTCCACCTCTCCCGTTACCTCCACGTCTCCCGTTACCTCCACGTCTGCCATTACCTCCACATCTGACTTTACCTCCACGTCCCCCGTTACCTCCACGTTTCCCATTACCTCCATGTCTCCCGTTACCTCCATGTCTCCCGTTACCTCCACATCTCCCATTACCTCTACGTCTCCTGTTACGCCACACATTTTTGGGTCCCCTGCCCGATCCCTGGCAGCCCAATCATTAACATCAGTGACATTAGATACATTTTTGGTTTCCATTCTTTATGTTTTTTATCTCTTTTCATTTTCTTTTTAAAATGAAAAGAACCTTGAGTTATGACTGCATAATAAAAATGTGTTAAATCAAATAAATGTGCCTTTGCCTTTAAGAATATTGTAACAACTCTGTCACCAGCTGAAATGCACATTGCTGCACTAACTGCATGCCCTCCTTGCAGCAAAGACTTTAGCTGCCTCCATGTGACTAGCCTTTCCTCCAGATCATTCAATCCCTTTCAACATGTGTCGGATTTAGGCCCAGCTGAACCTGTTATGAGCGTGATTTGTCTGCGCAGAGACAGAACTTTCTATTGTATTCCCTAACAATTAAGTCAATGACCTGATGTAGAAGTTCTGCACAGAGTTCCGTTCCCTTGTCCTGTTGTTTGTCATCCTTTTCCACTATCCGAAGCAATATATTTTTCATTAGCACTCTGTTTAATTGTCTGTATATTAAAACAGGAATACCCCATTCTGTTTCGTTGCCGTTTATCACGCACGACTGTTTCTCCTTTGATTTGATTGTGTGCGTATGAATGTCCCCTTGTTTGGGCCATTGGTGTTTTTTGTTGTTGTATGTAAGAACACGTTGCGTTGGTGTGTTCTGGTTTCCACTGTTCAGCGCTTTACTTTATTGTTTATGTGAGTGCGTATACAGTGTTTGATTTCATTAAACTGAATATATGTCTAAATAATGTCTGGGTCTGTCTCCTTCACAACCCACCATACGTGACAAGATCCTTCAGAAGCAGACAGACAGGACAGTAAATTATCTGTTTAAAGTCTCATAAAGATCAATTGTTGTTAATTCATAGTCTTGTAGAATGAGATAAAAAGTTTGCGCTGTAAACTCACTCCCAATAATGATGATTGATGATTAACAACTTCAGAGAAATGATTAAGTGATGAAATCAAGAAATTTTCTAATTGGAACAGAAGATAAAAGAGAAAATTAAAATTGGTGTGCCCAAATTAAAATACACTAGGTAGTTGGCTTGGTTGCATAACTAGCCAGCAACATAAAAAAAATGCTGATTTGCCATGAACACACTGGCAGAACACGAACACACCTATTATATTCACAGTGCAAATACTTCTTGGGAACATAGGTATGAACAAACCATTGCCTGTCAACTATTGCTTTATTGGAGATCCTTCCGGATCAGGCTGTTCTCAGCTTTGTTCTGGAACCTTAACCAGGATCTTCTGTGGTATGAAAAATAATGTTATCGGATTTCAATGGAATGATTCTAATGAAAGAGATCAGAATTATATTTACATAGTTGCCTCCCCATTTAAACTCCTGGTAAAACCAATGTTGACAACTGACATTTTAAGCCTCCGTCTGAATACTACACTATACTAATAGACACTATTATAGTAGTATACTATACTGTGATACTATATACTAAAACTATACTTCAGATTTGCCCATTACAGATGAACACGTGGCAGTTGCTGAGATAAAAGGGAAACAGAGCCTGCAGCTGTCATCTCTCAATCATACTTTATAATTTATGTCCTTATAGAATCATAGCCAATGCCAATTGGAAGGGTGCTGAAGGAGCTCCTGATCAGTGGAAATACATTTGCTAAACTAAAAATCAAGGTTTGCTATCGCTATCTGATTATTATAATTTAGGCATGAGCAACAAAAGTTTATTCAAAACATTTAATTTAATAGAAACATTTGTGTGTAGGATATACAACCGTTTGACTTACTCCCAAATAGACCTACTGAGCAAACAGCAACTTGTTCTAAACCAGAGATAGAGGATCACATGAATTTGGGCCATGAATAGGTGTGGTATATATAGAATTACATTTTCAAGGGCATTACTAAAATGTCAGTACTATTCATTCACTAAGGATGTGGGTTTTATTACCTTAAGCAACCACAGAAATTTCAATCAGTACCAATAGACATTCAACATTTACATATATACCGTAGTGTATATATGCAAAATATATGCACTTGTTTAAGTTTCTCTGGATAAGATTGCATCCTAAGTGACTGACAAATTTTTTTTATAAACCGGCAATTCTTTTTTTGCTATGAAACAGATTCTGTTCTCCAGACTGGAATTTTAGTTTTTAAAATTACTTGAAATAAGCTCTATAAAAGGCAATGTTTTTCACAGACTATGAGCAAACAAAATGAACCTTTATCTCACTCCACTTGACCGTTTGACTGAGGGTGATATCCTGACGTCAGACTCACCCTGACGCCCAAGCGTTCCATGAAAGCTTTCCAGGCCCTCGAGGTGAACTGCGAGCCTCGATCGGACACAATGTCTTCCGGTAGTCCATAATGCTGAAACACATGCTGAAACAGTGCTTCTGCTGTTTGTAAGGCGGTAGGTATACCAGGTAGAGGAATCAGTCGACAGGACTTGGAAAACCTGTCCACAGCCACCAGGATCGCCGTGCAGCCTCGGGACACAGGTAGGTCTGGAAGAAAATCCACAGAAATATGCGACCACGGCCTCTGCGGAATGGGTAACGGCTGAAGTTTGCCATAGGGGAGATGTCTCGGGGTCTTACTTTGAGCGCAGACCGTGCAGGACTGCACATACTCACGCACCTGCCTGCTGAGATCTGGCCACCAATACTTGCGGCTTACGACCTCTATAGTGCAACTAATACCCGGGTGACCAGAAACAGGGGACGTGTGTGCCCATGAAATGTGTCTGTCCAGTACTTCAGAAGAGACGTAAGTGCAATCCTCCGGACGCTCTGCAGGTATGTTACTATTCACCTGTGCCTTTCTGATGTCCTCGTCAATATCCCAGCGAATAGTTGCCAGTATAACAGCAGGAGGTAAGATGGTACTTTCCACAATTCGACCCTCTGTGTCTTCATGTTGACGAGACAGGGCATCCGCCTTCGCATTCTTGGAAAGACAATATGAAATCGAAATGAGAAAAGAAAAGAGCCCATCGAGCTTGCCTTGGATGTAATCTTTTTGCGGTGCGAAGGTACTCAAAATTCTTATGATCCGTAAGTATGAGAAAGGGATGTTTAGAACCCTCTAACCATTGGCGCCACTGTTCCAGGGCCAGCAACTCACGATCACCAACATCATAGTTTCTCTCGGCAGGTTGCAGTTTATAGGAATAGAAGGCACAAGGGAACAATTTCGGGTTCCTACCTTGCCGCTGGGATAACACAGGATCAATTCCGGCTTTGGACGCATCCACCTCCACGACAAATGTTAATTCCGCATCAGGGTGTTTCGACATTGGTGCAGACGTGAACCGTTCCTTCAGGTGGGTAAAAGCTTTTTCTTCCACAGAACCCCAACTCATCTTTCCGGTTCGAGGTAAGTGGGGCTGCGTAGACGCTAAAATTGCGGATGAACCATCTGTAATAATTCGCAAACCCTAGAAATCTCTGAAGGGCTTTGACAGTCTGACGAACCGGCCACTCCCGAACAGCTCTAATCTTCTCCATGTTTAAGGTGATGCCCCCTCGGGTGATTTCATATCCCAAAAACAATATATGCTCCCGTTCAAACTGACAGTTTTCGGCTTTGGCGTACAATTGGTGATCAATCAGCCTCTGTAAGACGCTACGTACATGCTGGACATGACTTTCGTATGTAGGCAAATGTCATCTATATACACTAGAACGTAGCGACCAATGATGTCTCTAAATACGTTGTTCACAAAGGCCTAGAAAACAGATGGTGCATTAGCTAATCCAAATGGCATCACCAAATATTCGTAGTGTCCGATAGAAGTACAGAAAGCCGTCTTCCACTCGTCTCCTTCTCTAATGCGGATTAAGTTATATGCGCTGCGTAAATCCAATTTGGTAAAAAACCACGAACCATGCAACTGTTCAATACTGGCCTCGATGAGAGGCAGGGAATATGTGTACTTAATGGTAATGGCATTCATTCCTCGATAATCAATACACGGTCGAAGACCTCCGTCCTTCTTCTTGATGATGCGGGCGATACCGAGTGACGGATGAAAAGCCTGTCGTAGCATTTCTTGTATGTAGATATCCATAGCTTGTGTTTCTGCGTACGATTAAGGATACACCCTACCTCGTGGAAGAGGAGCCCCCTTGCGAAGATCGATGGCGCAGTCACCAGTACGATGAGGGGGTAGTTGCGTTGCCTTCTCTTCTGAAAATGCCTCCTTTAAATCCCTATATGCAATCGGCAGCTCATGTACGCGCTTCCCTCCTGGTGCTTAAACTCCTCATAGGACAACAAGGAAGGATGACCTCGCTCCCACAGACTGGTGGCCCACTCTGCGGCTCTACCACTTAAACTGGAGATTACAAAACCGACCTTGGTTGGTGTCACTCCTGAGAGAGAGTTAAAATATAAATCACACTGGAGCAAAAAACTTCTACAGGTGGCAGGATCCCCTTCATAACACTCCGGTAAGGGCACCCTCCATGTGCCAGGCGCATCCTTCCTTCCTTCTGATCTGGCGGGTTCTGTTCTAAGAGTGCTGGCACCTGTGTGAAGGCTCTGATCCCATCCGCTGACTTTCGTTAGTAACATGTTCATCGCCTCAGCGAGTTGGGTTGATTGGTGATCATGACGCTCCAGTCTGGTCTCCATACTTTCCTCGGTATTGAGGTGTCCTGCTGCTTCCGTGTGTTGGGTTGGTTATTCTGTCACGTATGTGATGTACGAATGAAGGACGTAGACGCGAGGATCCCACAGTTTAGTCTGTCACAAATGAAATGAAACACAGGCTTGGATAATTCTTCATTCTAAAAACAAAAAAATAAATGTTTCCCTCTCAAGGGAACAAGACAAACAACTACTCAGACTATTAACTCAGGCAGTACAAAAGTATTCAGCCCTTTCTCAACCATACACCCACAAACAATTACCAACAAAAAACCCCTAGTGACCCTGCTTCTTATAACGCGATCCTAATGACAAAGTCCCTTCAGGTGTGGAAGGGTTCCGTCGTGTCCTCTCGGGAAAACGGCACCCTGCGAGATTCCTGTCATCCCTGCGATGTATACCTGGAATGGCAGGGGGAGCCTCCACCCCCGTCGTTACAATAGCTACTATTTCTGCTTAACTATACAAATGTTTTTCCCCCCTGTTGCACTTGATCTTCTTTTCACCACCCTATTTATGACTACGCACTGCTGACAACTTAAACTTCTTGCACTACTCTATCATTCTCTGAATATTGCAAGCTGAGAATACATATATTCCAGTCATTTTGGTGATGTCAAAATTAGGGGGGTATCATCTCTATTCAATCAGTGTACGGTATCAAAAGCTTTTCTCACATGTTTTGTCTGGCCCAACCCATCAGTTTCTGGGACCAATCAGACTGAACCCATGAGTTTCTGGGACTAATCACAACCATTAGATAGTTTTTGCAATGTAGAAATCATCTTGGGTTATCAGATCCAGACTCTTTGTGGTGAAGAAATGTCCATGGGCATAAAGTAGTATTTGGCCAGAGCAAAAGAGTAGCCAGGCAAAAGAAAACACCCTCCAAGTCTACTCTTTGAGAACTGGATTATACAAGCCAAAGAAGTGGTAGAGACTTCCCCCATGTAAAATAAATATGATGTCAAACAGACGTAGGTCATTAGCCGTGTGTGTTTTAATTGTCAGACAGGAAGATTGGATTTGATTTCAGGAGCTACTTTGAGTGATAGGTTGTTCTTTTAAAAAAAAGAAATATAAGCAAACAAGTACTTCAACTGATACGGGACTAAAATCTGTAACCAAATCATCTTTCCAAACGTATTATATAGTTTTGAAATATTTTAATGTTATTTAATTCCAGATTCAACAACTACTGAGAATGAATGTGTTGGCCTACACATACTGTACCTAGAGACGGAAAAGCACCCACCCTCGAATTCTGCTAAAAACAACGGTATAGCAGAGTGATCGACACAGCTCCAACATATCCACATTCCCCAGTGTGCCAGAGACACACACATTGTTTACAACTGTCCCATAAGCCTTGTGCTCTGACGATGAAGGAAGTGCTCGCTCTTTTGATTAAACCACACTAGTCATGTGTTTACTTCTGGCTAAGTGGAGGTCACAGGCATTTTTTCTTTCGTTTTACCCCAATAAATCTCTTGGTGAACTGGGGGAGAGGAGGGACATTGCATGGGGGCAATGAGAGAGAGGGACCCCGCACTCGGTGGTCCACTGTAGCCCGCATTGAGGAGAGCCGGAGCTACAAAAATAAACTCTCCCTTCTGGCACTGAGGGTGGGCGATGCCACTCTGTGCCGGGGGATAGCGGGCTCTGGTGAGTGTTACTGAGCTGTCACCCCCCCCCCCACCCCAGTGTCCCTCTGGAGTGGGCTGGGCTAACAGGACAGAGGAGGGGTCAAAGCCAGAGGCATTCCCTGGATTTCATATGTCCAGCAGCACGGCGGCAGGTAGCCACACACACACACACACACTGGGCCACCGGGGCAGGGTTCATGTCACCACTGTCAGATTGAACAGGACACAGAGCTAATTTAAACCAGCCCCAGTCTGCATCCCACCTTCTATCTCCCCCATTCGCAGCTTTCTCTCTGTCGCTCTCTTGCATCCTCTCTCTTCCCTCTGTCTTTGTCTCTCAAACAACAACAATCAGACACATCTAAACAGTGAAAAGCGAGAGAGTCGACGATATAGATTCAGAGAGAGCATACAGCTGGTCAGTGTCATGCTTTAGCAGCTCTTAGTGGATTTGGCGTGCTCTGACAAAATCCATTTTCTGATGGAGCTGTGGCTGCCTGGAATTCAGATTTTGGCTCCTCAGGGGTTGGTGTACTCACAGCTGTAAAGTGCAGCTCTCTGGCTCTGGCTCTCTCTCCTTCTTACACACAGAGTGTGAAGTGAACTTCAGACAAGGTTTACAGTGCTTGTTCCAAACACCTCACCTCTTAAAAGATCAATTAAAAAAAATTGTATTTTTTTAAATGTTGGACACTCTGATCCAGAGGGATCTACAGGGATCAGATTTAAGAGCTCTCTAATCGTCCAACAATGTGGAGAAATAGACGTTTGTTGAATGGTAGAGACACTGTACACAAAGCAAGATGACTATGAGCATCTGGAATAATTTGCTTCTAGGCAATTGCTATATTTCCCTGATTTCACAATAAAGCTTCATCCCATTAACATTAATCAGTGAGATAACAATATCCTCATGTAACAGAGACAGACAGAATGCAAAAAAAATGCATGCAAATCTCCAAAAAGATTGTATTTTGGCATGAGCTCGCAAAAAATCTATACGTTCTTATTTACATTAAAGGCCGGGCAATCTCTGAGAGACTGAGGTTAAGAAAGAGCTACACACAAAAACACACACAACACACACAAACAACATAACAAGGAGTGTATGAATATCGGTGTAGGTTGGACAAGGTCCTGTTCCTGTTCTCACAACTAAACTAGGGTATGAAATTACCTAAAATTTATTTTAGAGGAGTATTCCTTTTACAGTATCTTCAAGCATGCATCCAAATAAAAGCCCAAAACACCTTGACCTATGTGTCATATCATTTTTGGTTTGGGCTTTGGGCTTAGTATAATGTTAGGTTGTAATAGTTTCAGTTCTGATAAATGCATCCATTTATTATTGTGCCTCCTAATGCCTTGTGTTACAGCATTAAAGCCTATTTTGGTGTTTAAATGTTTTGATAGACCCTTCAACAAAATGCTAATAACTGTCCAGTTCCGTTGTAATAATGCAAAGACAATATAAACTAGAAAAGGTACAATTCCGAGTAAATTGTAAACTGGGGTCGCTGTCGCAGCAGCTGTGTCTGGTGTCCAGCTGTGTACTGGCAGCAAATTAACACAGATTATCCCCCAGTACTTAGCTGGCCACAAAGATAAGTCCAATAAGATAGCTAGCTAAAACAGACTGAATAGCTGGCAAAATGGTAGCAAAATAACTTTATCCTTATGTAGTATAAGCTTAGTCTAGCACACTAACAACACAATGGAACACACAAGGCTCGAAGGGAGCAGTGAGGATGTTATACAACAAACTAGAGACCTGGAGGTATAATAAATTAAGTGGGAAAAATATAAATTTACTCCAAAATGTAAAATAGATATAAATAAATAACTGAAAATAAATAAATAAATTTCAATTTTAAGTTATTAAAATGTGTTTAACAATCATCTGGGTGCACCACAATATGCAAGTACAACTTTCTGATTACAACACATACACACAACTACACAGGTGGGGTGATCACAACCCTCACAAACACACAATAAACAGATTTAAATGTTCCTAAGCACTAGGTCTCCTTAACCGGGTCCGTGTCCAAAGAAACATCTAGATAGTCTTCATGTGTAGGCTCGCCATCAAATGTGTCAATCCCATATAAAAACCGGACCTGTGCAACACTAACATTTTATTCATGGATTAACTACCTAACAGCAGCAAATAAGTAGGAAATATTAAATTTGTTGTGAACTACAACAATGCTATCTCTAAATCCTATGCATACAAATTCTTTACCACAAGTGGTGATTCATGAAATACAACTGTCAAATAGCATTGACAAGACATCTTACTTGACCTAATGTTGCCTAGTTCAGAGAGGAACCACGAAATGGCATCACACTTTATTTGTAAGCTCTATGCTACCGAATCTCTAATTGAGCCCTCATAAGTAATTTTTGTTAGCTATTGTTTAGTACAAATATTGTTTAGCACAAATTTTGTTCAGCACAATTGTATTCATTACAACATTATATTTTGACTCTTGGAAAAGATCGCTAGGCTTCTATCTTAAAACCCTCCCAGCCCGATTGACGCAAATTTGCGTCAAAAATCAATGCGATACATTTCTATTCATAACTCCGGATTGCCTAAAGATAGAAGCCTACGTTTTTTTTCCCGTTGTAGAGGACAGTTGTCCGAAAAGAACAACTGGTGGGATGTCTATCTTTCGTAAAGGGAAAGCCTTCCAAATCTCGACTACAACAACACGAAAAAAATAAAAAAATAAAAATCGCACGTGTTGCATTTTGATTCATATCTCCGGAAATATTAAAGATAGAAGCCTACGGTTCTTTTTAAGTTGTAGGGGAGAATCTTATGCAAAGAATGACATGTCGTTTGTGTAGAGTAGAAAGCCTTCCATATCTGGACTGAAACCTCTTAGAGGCAATTCTGGGTCGAAAAGCGCACCTGTTACATATCTATTTATATCACCGGAATTATTAATTATGGAAGCCCACGGTTTTTTCCATGATGTAGGGGACATTCAGCTGCAAAGAATGACATGTCGTTTGTGTATTTTTGTAAAGTAGAAACCTTCCAAATCTCGACCACAAAAACACTGTTTTTCATGATGGCAAAGAAAAAAACGATTTCTTTTTTCAGAGGTTAATCTGATCTGATCTGAATTTGAATCTGTTTTGATTTTTGGATTAAATTATCCATCCCACTGATACAGGGATCCTAAATTGTCAATTTTGGTTGATATTGTACAATTTTCGGAAGCAACAATGCAGAATACTTGTATATTATGTTACATGTTCCAAAAATAATTTTTTTGTGTGGTTTTGAAGCCCTGGTGATGTCCATATGTGACATAATCAGCCTTACCTATTGGAGAATACTTTGGCCTTCTCAATAAAAGCAACTACATGTCAACATCCGTTTTTTGTATTCTCTTCACATATTGTTACTAAAAAACTCATTAAGTCTTCTCAAACAGTGTTAACTATTCATCCTTCTTTCATTCATGGGGTTTCAGAGTCCAAAATGTAATGGACATCATTCTAAAACAAAGGATAACCTCCTGAGAGGTCAAAAAGGTTCTGACAGGCGGATTTTGGGTTCCCAAATGACCCTTAGGGCTTTGAGGGTTTTAAACAAGTCCAGAGATATGAATAGAAATGTAACGGGGCGCTTTTTAGGTTTTTGAATGAAATCTTGAAATACAGTGTTTTGTGGTCAATATTGGGAAGGTTTCTACTTCACAGAAATACACAAACAACACATTTTGCAGCAGACTGTCCTCTACAAGTTGAAACATGAATAGAAATGTAACGGGTGCACTTTGATGCAAATCTGCGTCAAACTCACCAAGTGGTCTGCTAACAGAGATGAATAAACAAAGTCTCTGCACAACAACGATGCAAATTCTACTTTTTTCTTTAACTCTCCAGATAGTTATTCTAATACTTCATTCAGTATAGGGAAATCAATCTAGTGTGGGTTGCTGAAATGACGTGTTTAAAAAATGCTGCTAGCAACTGACTATATGTAATTCAGAGTCGCAACATAACAAGTTGTGGAATCCTGATTGGCTGACACTAATGTAACTATTCTTTTAGATTTCACAGGAAGAAAAATTCATTATGTGACCTGTGTTACACTTACTTTTGACAAAGTAACTCCCATGGTCGAAGTCAGTGCCATTTCATTGTCACTCTAGAAACTCTTGTAGCTAGCTGGCATTACTCGTAAACTTCAGATCCGGCAGCCATTTGCATGGTCTTATTCTGGAAAGTTCAGTGTGGATAATTACCCTCCAGCCAGTGCAGCTTTTTTTGTGCCACAAAAACATAAATATTTCCTAAAACTTGCAATGAAACCTTCCACAAAACAATAGCAACACGATCGGAAACGAGACACACATTTTGATACCTGTCATGTCTCCGTAGTGCAAGAACTGTAGGAGGAGTTGGGGTGGCTATAATAATATATAAATATATATATGAGATATAGATTACATAAAGTGGGGGGCTCCCCCAACTAATAATAAATTATATAGAAAATAAAGTAAGTAATGAAACAATGCAAATATTGATTAATTATTGTAACACAGACTTAAACAGAATAGGGTCTGAACAATAAAAAAATAAGTGTCTGTGGCAGAAGTTATGAAGTGTATGTATGCAAGTCTGTGGCAGAAGTTATGAAGTGTATGTGTGCAAGTGTATGTATGTATGTGTGTGTGTCTGTCAGATAACCTTCATTGTATCTGTGTGTGTAGTCAGATAGCCTACGTGATAATGCCCTAAGACATTGCCGCAGGTTATCTCATCTGACAATTCTATGGATGTTAGTATATAAAGCCTCCCTTCTGGTGGAGGAGAACTTTTCTATTGGCTATACAGTTGCTGAGGACTTCTAGGTCCAGTTGGAAATTGGTTCATGAAGTCATGGTACTATTAGTATATCCCAGAATGCAGAATGAAGGAAGTAGGTGGGCATATAGTTGTTAGCCTTTTAATAGTTGACTCATTTTATGATCTGTAATGTTACTGATACTCATAAAGACTTCTATATTTGGGTGTCTGGTCACATTGAGAGGGGAATAGTGTGTGGCCTCCAGGTTTCAGTCTAACCTAATTCAAGGGTGATGCAGCTAGCCAGGTATGATTCCATTTCAGCTGTCATGGCCAGTCTCTCAGCACCCTCAAGTGTCTTCATACACAAAGACCTTGAATGTAAATTATATTGTGCGTGTTCTTATAATGTGTATCTTGTGAGTCCTGAAAATCAAACCAAAGAAAATACTGAAAAGTGAGGAGTTTCCAGTGTCATGTTCTCCAAAACAGCTTTTAGTTTAAAATTTGTTTCAAATAGGTTTTATCTTACCTTTTCACCGCAGTTGTCTCCTCAGTCGTCTTCTCAGTTCCCTCCTTAGTCCTCTCTTCAGTTGACTTCACAGTCTTCTCCTCTACTCAATCCTGAACTCAGTCATCTACTCAGCCCTCTTTCTGAAAGTTATCCTTTGCGCTTCTAATTGCCTGTAATTTGCTTGTTAAAAGTATCCCCAGCTTGTCTGGCCCTGAGATGGAAGAGAAAAAAGCTGAGGAATTAGTGAGGAGAATAAGAGTAGGAACAGAAACATAGAGAATCATACAGGCACAAATTACTCCGGTCTGATTATAAGGTCTGCATGGCTGTTGTAGTCGTTAAAGTATTGGCAAAACTATTTGCAGTTGTGTGCATGTTCATGTCCTTATGTGTGTCAGAGATGCACAATGATGCATCAATGCACATGTAGAAGTACCGTTGAATAATGTTTGACAGGTATAAAAATGTGATTAGATAAGGCTTGATGAAATAACACTAAACACACATTGGCTATTTCTGTGCCATGTGGCAGAGCATGGCGTGGACTGGTGGACACAATGTAAGGTTCCAACTGTTTGGTTTCATTTGCTGTGCTAACAGAGAGTGAGTGAAGGGCCGGCCCGCAGAATAGACAAATTCTAGGGGCGCCGTTCATCCATGGAGGCGCCGATCGACCTGCGTGAAATTTGCTTTGTTGCAAGCTAAAATCTTGCCTAGGGCAGGATATTGGTCAGGGCCTGTCTTGAGTGAGTGCCTTCCTTCTCTTCACCCATTTACGCTGGGCTCTTGTTGTAATTTGTCATCTGTACTGATTTCTTTGGGAACGTATGTTGTCCTACACTAACACCTGGGTCTGCACTTGGGGTGATGAACCTCTCACCAAACACTTCCGTTCCAGCTGTCGGACAAAAACGAACAACCCGCAAGTTGTGCTGTATCCACCAGGGAATCCGAACTCCTAACCATCGTCGTTAAGCTAACCATCCCAGAAGAGGGAGTCATGAGGCCAACTCTAACCACAGCCATGTCGACAAGGTCCAGTACTTAGGAGATTTGTCTAGGCTCCCCAGGTCTTTCATCTTAAGGGTACACCTCGCTCAATATCCTCATGTTTGACAGATGGAATCAGTGCAAATTGTGTCATTTCCTCCCAACTGCAGATCAGGGTGTCCCAGGCCTCTGTGTTTTATTGGCCTGGATCTACATTACTGGGATCCTGGGTCGTGGTGGAAGTTGCGCTTCACTGTGTATTTCTGTATTGTATGTAAGAGGGTCTGTAATGAGAAATGTGCTGTGTTTTTCTTCAGTCCGGCCTCTCTTCTCTTTTGTCAGCTTTATGATTGTTCTCGGTTTTTCAGTCACTCTTGCTCCACCTTCCATCACAAGCAGCAGCATGGCTTGTTCTTGTTGTGTTTTGGCCCGATGGATTGTCGGTTGGTTTACAGTTTACACCAGGCCGGTTTTTCTGTCTTTTATATTGCCTGAAACAGAGACCACCCAGGAGGTCAGGGGGGCTGAAGGGGATAGTGTTCTCCCATCTCTCTCTCTCTCCCCAAGTGTAGGTTGTTTAATAGCAGGCTGTGAGCTGAGAGAGCCTTGTCTCTTGGCAGGAGCCGGGCTCTGTCCTAACACAGCCACTGTTTACACTCTGGGGTTCATGTATTCTGAAGTTACAGATCGTCCTCCTCCTATGGGATTGGTCATAATGCCCCATTCCCCCCTCCAAACGAATCCTCTAAAAGGCCCTGGCTGCCACGGCAACGCATGTTTGTCACAACAGGATGATTCCTCTTGTTTACAATGTTTGGTGATGGTGACATACAGGGAATTCTTAGTGACAAACATGTTTTTTATGTCATCATCACTAAGTGGTGTATGAGTTAGTCAGGAGGCCAGTGGTGGGTAACTCGGAATGGGCTAGCATGGATTTTCCCATGACATAGACTAATTGTATCTACTAAGACAAATTCTTAGACCAGACCACTGATGCTGTTCAGGACTTCTTGTTAAGGCTTGTTACTATCAACTCTTGTATAATTCACACAGGGTGAGGATAATACAGCAGCAGGATACTATTAAGAAATGTTGTATTTTCTTTAATCCAAACATACGACAATCAAAAAAGATTTAGAAAAGTTTAGAACTCGCATCATGATTTTTGTTCTTTGTAGAACCACATTGACATTGTTGTTTGCCAGGTAGGAAAGCCATTTCCTGCTTGTCCATGCCTGGTATAACTTATCGAGACTCTTTTGATCAACGATGGCATGTCAATTCCTTGGGGGTCAGAAAAAGCACTTAAACATGCCAATTGCTTTCGACTTCAGCATAATTTTTCTCTCAATCGCGGAAAATCCATTCTCACCCTGTGGGAAAGGAACAGACACAGGCACCGTATAGGCTACAGGCAGCTCTGTTCTCTGGAAACACACGCAACTATATTGACTCCTGTGATTGCATTAGGTAGATGACTATTACATATTCCACTTGCTTTTCTGTAAGAGTGTAACAGTTGATAGCTGCTGAGAGTAGTACTGAGCAGCAGGTGGGCATGTGCCAGTAGAAACTGAGCTATGTTGTTTTTGGACCCTGCTCCATGTTTCTGACTGGGAATTAGCAGGGAGTCACAGTGGAAGTTAACACAACCAAATTACATTTGACTAAGACGGCACACGATTGGCAAGCTGGCCTTTTGTGATGTCAGTGTGACGTGTGTGCACACGGGGTACCTGTGCAACCCAGGAGGTAGGTGGCAATCGTGTCTGACCAGACGTTTTAAGACATGGTCAACCATTGCACAGGGATTTTCTTCACAACACCATCCAAGCAGAAATGGCTGTGTAATCTAGGTAGGATTCAGCAGACTGTAGTCTGGAGGGCTTTTTGCCAAGAAAACGTTATACTTTTTTAGAAAAGTAGACAGAACTCTGTTTGTGTGAGTGGGTGAGGCTGGGGGGGGAGGAGGGAGAGGATGCAACCCATTATCATGTTCCCTGCTTGTTAGCACATCTTAGGCAATCTAATCTGGATGGAGACATGAAAGGAGGTAGCAGTGGACTTCCCTTATTCATTTGTTCTGTATCTTCCAGTCAGCAAGGTTAACTGTTCCTATTCTAAAGCCTCTGATGTCTGCCCTCCTGTCACTGACTACATACATTAGACATGCCCTTAGATGGGATGATTATATAGGGTGTAATCATAGCTAGCTGTTGGAACTGCATTGAAAGACATGAAAAATGCAGCTGACTCTAACAGCACTGCAAGGACTTCTGTGGTCAAATTCAATTACTGGATTTATGCTTGATTATTTCTCAACTTCTACAGGGGAAATCTTAGTAATAGGGTTGTGTGCTGTTCATACTAACCTTTTAGAACCGCCACGACCCAGAGCCGACCAGGTAGTAAAGAAAACAGCCTTCACAGGGGCACCTAGTCTGAATTGCAACTGTATGCAACTCAGGATAGGAATGTTTTGCTACATTACTGAAATGGAAAGGTCAATGCCAGTTAGCCTTCTGAAACAGCACAGTGCCAAGCAGACAATACAGAAAGGGAGCAATTGTCTTAGTGTGAGCAATGTGCCAGGCATCCCCACAAGGCATTGTGGGGATTCTAAGATGACAAGATTCCTGCACCCTCTTATTGCAACTGCCACACACACACACTCACACACACACACACACTCACACACGCACATCCTCTATAGCCTCCAGCGATCCACTCCTGCCAGGCCTAAGGTCGTGAGGTCACAAGGTTAACACAAGCCAATTACCAAAACAGTTAAGGAGGAGACAGGAAACACAATATTTACCACATGACTGCCAGAGCAGAGTGACATGGTGCCACACACAGACAGCCTCCAAGCCACACTGCAATCCCTAAGCTTATACACTGCCATGACAGAATGACTCTGACCCTTATTTACTCAGGTATACTCAAGGCACAATCCCTAAGCTTATACAGTGCCATGACAGAATGACCCTGCCCCTTATTTACTCAGGTATACTCAAGGCACAATCCCTAAACTTATACACTGCCATGACAGAATGACTCTGCCCCTTATTTACTCAGGTATACTCAAGGCACAATCCATAAGCTTAGACACTGCAATGACAGGATGACTCTGCCCCCTTATTTACTCAGGTATATCCTCAAGGCACAATCCCTAAGCGTATACACTGCAATGACAGAATGACTCTGCCCCTTATTTACTCAGGTATACTCAAGGCACAATCCCTAAGCTTATACACTGCCATGACAGAATGACTCTGCCCCTTATTTACTCAGGTATACTCAAGGCACAATCCCTAAGCTTATACACTGCCATGACAGAATGACTCTGCCCCTTATTTACTCAGGTATACTCAAGGCACAATCTATTCCCTTTCAGTTAATATATTAGTGAAAATTGTGATCCTGTGTAGCTCAGTTACCAGTGCGTGGCATTTAGCGCCAGAATTGTGTGTTTGATTCGCACAGCAAGCCTGTAACAGAAAACCCTGAAAATGTACACTGCATACGAGCGCTGCTAAATGATCATTTCCTTTCTTTAGCTATTAAGGATTGCCATAAACATGCATGAAAAAAACTTTTTTGATTCAAGATATATATAGCTGCTATAATGTAATGAGTAAATTGACAGCTTTTGGTGTTGGTCATCTATGTATAAAAATTTAACCATATTTGTCAAGACATTACAGGA
The DNA here is from genome assembly GCA_016801125.1 of Novumbra hubbsi. Classification (NCBI taxonomy): domain Eukaryota; kingdom Metazoa; phylum Chordata; class Actinopteri; order Esociformes; family Umbridae; genus Novumbra; species Novumbra hubbsi. The sequence goes on along the minus strand of JACXGK010004253.1, from coordinate 22,763 downwards.
TATGCATTATGCTGATGACAGGAATCCAGCAGGCTCTGCTCATCAGTGTGACAGATATGTGAGGTTTACGACTCTGTTGACCTGAGATTCTAGCAGGATATATCATTCTATATTTACATCCATATGTCACATGTGTTTATGACTGCAATGTTTGGTGTGACCAAGGCGTGTGGGCGTCGCCGATGCGGGAGGTCCTTCACTTCCTGTTTATCACTTCCCCTACGTTCATGTCAAACAATTTACCTAACAGGTCCACACGCACACACACGCACAGGGCCACAGAAGGCCAGTTTGTGTCTGACATGGGAAGATCACCACTTTTCAATGCTTATAAAATGCAGTGTCAGGCATACTCATAATGAAGGAAATATTGCTTACATTTGGAGCTCTTTTGTTTTAAAATCCTTAATACATTGTCTGTTAGCATACAACATTGTTTGCCTGATCCTTAAAGTATTGAATACTGGGGCTGCCAAATGAGTAAATGACTCAAAAGCTAGTCACCAAAGAGACAAAAAATGTCTACCTTATTCCATGAATGAGGTAATATGCAACGCTTTTCACGCAGGACCTTTTTTAAACTACACATCTCTCAGATACATGTTTGGCGTTGTCTCACCATTTTATAGATCTGCTGCCTCATATTGGCTTGACACTAAGAGCAGTAGGAACATCTCTTTAGCTCACCCCTCAATATTTGCCCAGTAGAATGCTATGTTCAATATGGCACCTTACAGTACTATACAGTGCCTTTGTAAATTATTCAGGCCCCAAAACGTTCTTACATTCACTTCATTTTGTTGACACCCTGATCCAGAGCGACTTTGGTGAGGGCAGATCATTCTGACCACGTCCCCCATGGGAATCTTACCCACAACCTCTTGAATTGCTGTGCCTCGATGCAATCCTGTTTGATTTCTAAAACTGACATCAACTCTTTAGACAGATGTGTGCCCTTCTAAATCATGTCCAATCATCTGAATTTACCACAGTGGTTTAAAATCAAGTTGCAGAAACATCTCAATGGATGATGAATGGAAACAGGATGCCCCCTGATCTCAATAGTGAGTGTCAAAACAAATAATCTGAGTACCTACATAAGTGTGATATTTCAGTTTGGTATTTGTTGATAAATTTGCAAACATATATATATATATAAATATATATATATATTTAAACCATTTTAGAATAAGGCTTTAACAAAATGTGGAAAAGCTAAATGTGTCTGTATACTTTCTAATCGTCTTAGTGTGCATTAGATATTTATTTTTAAAACTGGAAAAAAATAAGAAAATACTAAATGAATTTGGCAGGTAGGCATTATATCGCTCACAGTTGTAGAAAAGCAGAACCCAGCAGAGGTTTCATTAAACATAGATTATTTAATTCAAAGGCTGACTTGGAACAATACTTTGATACTGACACCAAACACAAGGATAGGAGGAACGCACATAGGGACATAACAAGGGCGAAACAAGACACGGTTGAACATAGAAATACAACAGCCACACACACACACACAGGCAGGGGCTGTCAGGCTGTTACAATTGAGAATTGGTTCTCAAACAGCTTACCTTGTAAGAATTTTTTTTAACTAAAAACATTATACAATTTAACAGTTAGAACAATAGCTGTAAACAATGATATTCCTTAATATAATGTACAATACATTTGCAGAAAGAACATCATTAGCATAATACCTTTTCAATTTTGGCTGCCCAGCTGAGGGCAACTAAATCATTTAAGACTGTCTTCCAAATGTAATGTATTGTCTATCATCGTAATATGTGAATTGAGGATGTGTAATCATCATTACTATTCTAGAAATCCACAGTACACTAAAGTCAGGATTAGAGTTAAGGTTACATTTATGGGGCTAAAGTTATAATTAGATTTAGGATTTCATGTGGGAAGAACTTGTCTTTCCACAAGGATAGGGATAGAAAAATGTGCGGTGTGGGATGCTGTGGGAGGTTAGGGTAATTTGTTAGCTCGGTTTTAAGGCATTATGTGGATTTGCAGCTGTCTATCTGATCTTTAGTCCAGCTCCAAAGCCCTGCTTGCCTGCCTGAAGGTGGGGTGGAAAAAGGAGAGTTGTGGGGGAGGAGGAGCAGGGGTAAAGAGGGGTATAATGGTGTCTTGGTGCTCTAGGGGGCCTGTGGGGCTCGTGGGCCTTTGGAGTCTGCATACCGGAGCTCAAGTCAGGGCTCATGGTCGGGTAATAGAGAGACAGAGACAGTTTGAGAGGGTTATATAGAGACAGAGACAGTTTGAGAGGGTTGTAGAAAGACAGAAACAGTTTGAGAGGGTTATAGAGAGACAGAGACAGTTTGAGAGGGTTGTAGAAAGACAGAAACAGTTTGAGAGGGTTATAGAGAGACAGAGACAGTTTGAGAGGGTTATAGAGAGACAGAGACCGTTTGAGAGGGTTATAGAGAGACAGAGACCGTTTGAGAGGGTTATAGAGGGACAGAGACAGTTAGAAAGGGTTATAGAGAGACAGAGACAGTTTGAGAGGGTTGTAGAGAGTCAGAGACAGTTAGAGAGGGTAATAGATAGAGAGACAGAGGCAGTTAGATAGGGTAATAAATGGACTGGGTTGGGAGATAGAGAGATAGAGACAGTTAGAGAGAATAATAGATGGACTGGGTTGGGAGATAGAGAGACAGAGACAGTTAGAGAGGGTAATAGATGGACTGGGTTGGGGGTCAGTCAGTCAGTGAATAATGCTTGCAGGGATTATAATGTAAATGGAGTCCAATGGTGTAATGATACCTCTTAGTGTCTGCAGCATCCTCCAACTGAGCTAGGTCCTGATAATCAAATCCAGACGGTACAACCTGATGCGTTTATGGGATGGGGGGAGACAGAAAGATGGAGGGGTGAGGTTGAAGGATGGAGGAGATAGGAGGGGGGGGGGGACCAGGGAGAGCCGCATGGGAGCCGAGAAGACAGTGCTGCATGATATTATATCACACCCAATTGACTGGCCCTTATTTCCTCTCTACTCAGTGTTATCTGACCTGCACAGTGATTAAGACTGGACAGCACATTGGTGCGTCTTCAGCCATATACTGGGTGTCTGCATGCACATGTGTGTTTTAACTCTTTACCTGTGCGTAAGTGTGTTTGTGTTCTCTCTCTGTCTGTGTGTGTGTGGGTGGTCGCGGCACAGAAGTGTACTGGCCCCTCGTCGCTATAGAACCAGAGCAGAAATGAGCTGCAGAAGGCCATGGAGAAGCCTGAATGAAATCACAACATGTCAAGCCCCAATATGAAAGCCCAGAAAGAGGAAAGGGGTGAGGGACAGAACTGGCCCAGGGAGGCCCGGGAGGGGTGGGGACCGCGCTACAAAGCTTCCCTTTCACTGGAACAGACACACACAGGGCATGTTCTGCCTAATGAAGTTTTAATAGATTGAAATTGTTGGAAGGCTGAGGCCCCTGTAGGAGCGCAGTGGAGCTCTAGGCCTTGACTCATCCGAGTTGTACCTGTGTGTGCCAGCTTGCTTGGATATGGCCATCCTCTAATTCACTGTCAAGTTCTGAATGGATGGAGAGAGACCGGAAACTGGACTAGAACATGGGCTGAAGGAGCCAATGTCAATCAGCAAAATTTCAATAAATGCGTGTAGGGATGAATTCATGGAACACAAGAGATGAGAGATCTTATTGCACAGGGATAAGTGATGTGAAATGTCAATATATGCTGATGTCTATATAGGGATCTATCTGTTTATATCTTTCTCTTTCTCTCTCTCTGACAGACTTCAGTCTCCATGTCTCTCCGGGTTTCCTGTGGCCTCAGGGCACCTCCCAATCCACTAGTCTCTAGGGACAGAGTCTGTCTTCCACACACACAGCCCAGTGTCTGGGGCCACAGTGATAGGCATCTCCAGCCAGGCCCTGCATTTCCCTGGAGGATCGGACCGTTGAGATGTTGCCAAAAAGCGGGGTGTGTATGAATGTCTGTATACTTTCTTAACTGTATTTGTGAGTACCTAAAGTGTTCACAAGTGTAGTGAACCATGCAAAAGATATCAAAGAACTCGTCACAAATAAACCAAGCTATTTTAGACTTTTGGTTAATTTTAAGGTTTTAACTTTTGGGAAATTCCTGGATTTCACTATGAATTTAAGGCCTAAAATGTATTTCATTCAACAAATCGTTATGTAAATAATATGCCACAGGTTTGAGGAATAAAAGTTTTAATATAAATATTCCTGTTTTATATGAAAAAAGGTAATAAGATCCGCCTGGATCTGAGGGCTGAATCAGGGGTCTGGATCAGGGATCTGGATCAGAGGGCTGGATTAGGGGTCTGGATCAGAGGGCTGGATTAGGGGTCTGGATCAGAGGGCTGGATTAGGGGTCTGGATCAGAGGGCTGGATTAGGGGTCTGGATCAGAGGGCTGGATTAGGGGTCTGAATCAGGGGTCTGGATCAGAGCGATGAATTAGGGGTCTGAATCAGGGGTCTGGATCAGAGCGATGAATTAGGGGTCTGAATCAGGGGTCTGGATCAGAGCGATGAATTAGGGGTCTGAATCAGGGGTCTGGATCAGAGGGATGAATTAGGGGTTTCGGGGCAAAGTGTGGGATCAGAGAGCTGGCTAAATATATCCAGAAATGTTGTCAGAAACATTCATATGGTAAGACATTTCTACTACATTGAATTTGCATGAATTCAAATTCACTTCATATCTTGCATTGTGCCGGGTGTGGACAAATCTGTGTTTTATTCTTTTTAAACAATTGAGATAATTTGCAATAAATATTAGTATTGATCTTAATATGTAATTCAGGCTAAAGTGAATGTATGTCTCTTTTGTTTTTGTCTTGTGTCTTATATGAATTCCAGTTTGAACCTGAATTAGGGAGTGTGTGTGTTTATCTGCCTGTGTGTGTTTGTCAGTATAGGGCGTGGCCTACTATGAGGAGGACAGAAGCTTGTAGCTGCAGGGCTAAGAGCCTGCTCAGGCCAATGGTTTCCAGATGGAGGTCATTTACCCAGCCTGCCTTGCTGCTTAGGTACATGGACAGAAGTCCCATCCTCCTCCAGGGCTGTCCCAGACGCAGAACCATATGCCCTGTGCCGCACACAAACACACACGCTTATTCATACTCAAACAGGAATGCATGCATGTACATATACAAAAACACTCCCATCCTTACCGTTGGAGAGATGGCCAGATGCGAACACACTCACCAGACCAGACGTTAGAAGGGGAGGACCTTCCCACACCAGTATGGCCATACAAAAGCCCAGTGTTCACTGGCTGTTGGCGTAGCGACGCGTGACGCAATGGTGTGAAGCAGCCTGTAAAACCTACTGCACAGGTACGGGTCAAATCCAACAGCTCACTTAGATCAACGTGTGTGTGTGTGAGTCGGCTCCTGTGAGAAACATATGGAGAGAACCACAGCACATGTCCACTGTCTGTTCCTGTCTCCATGGAAAACAGTAATCATGAATGACCCTCCCTCCGACCCCACACACAGAGACACTCACACCGTGTGGGAGTACCTCCATCCCCTATGACTAAACATAAGGTTGAAGCTGTCTAACTGTGTGTAACAATCACTGAGCAAATCTCATTATCAAATCATGGGGGATTGATTACTAAACCTTGAAAACGTGGTTATGCACTACGGAGTGGGATCTAATGGGTCAAGTTTTTAATCACTCATGTCTCTTTTCAGCCAATCACTGCCCTGTGTCATGATTGCTTGGTTTCAGAGCCAATCAAGTTAGCCCAGTCACATGGCATTCAGCCATGTTTTGTTATTCTGGTTCGAATTGAACATTTAGGAAGCACTCTTTTGAGGGAAACACAATACTGTTTGAGGGAATGGAGGAGAGAGAAAACAGATGACAAAAGGAGTTGAGGGACAGATGGAGAGGATGGTAGTACAATAAGGCAGAAGAAGAGAGAGATAGAGAGAGAGGGGAAAGAGGGGGGCGTTTATGGGTCATAAAAAGAGAGACAAGTTGGGACAAGATCTGTTATATGTTTATATTCCTTCCGCTACCTGCACAATGGCTCAGCAAAAAGCGTAATATACTGAATCATGTATTCAGCCTCATAATTGAGAAAGACATACGACAATGTATTTAGTTCTTACTGTAGTTGGTCATTAAGAGAGAGATACCATATTTGTATTCAGTTTCCTCATTGAGAGAGACTGTATTCTGTGTTAAGTCTTATCACAGAGAGATATACTTTCATCTTTATTCAGTCTCATAATTGAGAAGCGATACTGTAAGGTTTCTGTATCCAGTCTGCTCATTAGGAGCGAGCTGCTGTAATCTGTAATGTATTTGACTAGGTCCCTATGGTCCAGAGGTCCTTAGCATGGTGTTGACATATTATCCAACTGTCTTTCTGTTACTATAATGGATGAATACAGACAATCCAAACAAACATGTCATTTCAGCTTTGGCTCAACAGCAACTATACACATAGTTGTGGGATATCTAGCCAATGTCTTCACATTTTGTGTATGGAGAAGTATATGGAGAAGTGTATGGAGAAGTGTCTGTCTACGTACAATGGTGTGTTTCGGTGTGTGTATTAGTGTGTATGTGTTTGAGTGCATACATGCTTTGTATGTGTTGTGTTTGTGGTTTGCTTCTCCGGTTAAAAGTCCCATGTTCCTCCAGCCTACATTAGCCTGCTGTGTCTGTTTCTGTTGGGGTATCAGGAATAACATCTGGTTTCCATAAGGGCCTGAGCAGGCTCAGAGCACCAGAGACCAGCACACAGGGTATTAGAGATAATTTACTTATTTAAGAGAAAAAAGCTTAAATCTCAGGAGCTGTGATTGTAAATGGAGATGGGGCTTATCTCAGGAGCACCCAGCTAGCAAATTTGGTTCCTTGGAAGTTGTGGGAATGTGTATTATTGGTTCTGGGCAGTGGCAAACTGAGGCTTTTGGACATTGCCCTTTACAATGGATAAAAACCTTTGGCCCAGCTATAACCAACACCAATACAACTACATACCCATCTTAGTGGCTAACTAAACCTTAGCCTAAACTCATCACATATTTACATCAAAGACATGAGGAGGATGTTAGCATGTAAGGCTTGTGATGCTAAAAGGAAAGTGGCCGTTTAGGAGAGAAAACTTTCACTTTTCACTATAGTCACACAGCAAAAAAAGGAGTGCAAAACAAAACTCGCCAAAATATTTCCAACTATTACTTCCAATTTCAAACATTTTGCCAACACATTCAGCACACAGTAACCAACCATCTATTTATTTTAAACCAAAAAAGTCTTACATGCATTCATTCTTTTCCCAAGATTAGGTAACCATAGCAAACAAGCTGCAATAAATCGTCTTGCTATAGCCACAGCACACTAGCCTACAACTGTATGCATTCTTGCTAACTGCTAGCCTCCTCTGTTACCCTGTTGAGGACAAATCTTGATGACATACAGTATATTATAACCAGAAATGGGTGTCTCAGGGTTGTAGGCAATTATCCTGTGTCAATCATAATGTAACATGACAACATTGTTAACATAAGAGTAACAGGACTTTAATGCACATCACACGAAACAAACAACTAAGATAAGAGTAAGACCATAAGCTCCCTGCATGGGATGCAGAGCACATGACAGAGGAATAATAAGGATAGATGTAATGAGAAAGATTTGATACAACTCCAGACAATACCAGACATGTAGACGGAGAGGTTGGAGATATCCCAGACGCCATGTAACTATCTAATAAATAATGTCCCTGGTGGTGAACGTGAGATTAACAAATGTAATAGTCAGGGTGTAGAACAGTCTTGAAAGTTGGAAAAAGTGGTGTGTTGGTAGGATAATGGTACTGGCATGCTGCCAATGAAGACGTGAAGGCAAAACCATTGCAACACATTGCCAAGAGAACAACGATTGTCAGTCTGAATACAATGTCACAATTGTTAGCTGTTAGTAGCCAATATTGTGCATGTTATAATGTCAGCCTGATTTGGAGATGAGAGATCCAGAATGTTCATAGTACAACTAGGGAATAGTTAGCATAGAGTCTTGCGTGAGGAATCAATGTACTCTAACATTTGGTAGGCGTAGTAATATTTGTAGAGTTCTTAGTCATGCAGTGTAATATCAAAGGTGTTTTGGGCTTGAACAAGCAGTATATCTGAAATGTTATAATGTACATGAAAATTTCACACAGACTTCACCTACAATCCATAAAGCTATTTGGATATATTGCCAAATGAAAGCCTGTATTCTTATCTAAATATAGAACCAGGTTCCAATATCACCCACAAGGATATTAATGAAATGCCATGGATTGAATTATCTATCTTATAGATAGCAAAGACATTATTTGGTCAAAATAGTTTGTTAGCAGATAGGTGACATCTAATTGTAGTTTTGCAGTGACACCAAGATGCAACCAACTTTCCTCAAGTTCTTCAACTGCATTTCCCCCATCCACCTGTGATGCTCAGTGACGGAAGGAACCAAAATGCAGGTTTGCCAAATCAAACAAGGGACACACGAGGGCTTATATACCTAGTCAATAGGCATCAGCTGGAAGGAATTAGGGAGGGATGCATTCACAGGACATGGGAAACAGGACAAACATGAACAATGGTGCCTAAAAGGCCGGCAACGTCGAACGCCGGTGGGCTATGTGACCAGAGGAGAGCCGCCGCTAGGTGTAGATGTGACACCACCTTACTTCCAGGCAGGTTAATCTACTCTCTAGTTGAATAAAACATATTCAATGCCCAAACGGCCTAATTTATGAAGTGAAACACCCTGTTGTCTAAATTTTGTTTAATGTATTCCGAACTTCCCCTTTGTTGATAGATAACTAAAGGAGTTTGGCTTGGAGGGTGTCACCTTGTAGCAGTGAAACAGGAAATCGTGGATGACCAGTTAAGACTTCCTAATTACTCATGTGAACTTCAAAAGTGTGCAACAGCCAACCTTGTTTACAACTATTAATCTTGGCAGATAGTGTTTATTTGATCCGAAAAAAACATATATAAACATATATAACATTAGAATGAGTACAAGTAAACATCAATACAATAAAAAGTAAAAAATGTCTTGGCATTGTTTGTTTAAATGTTCTGGACCAGTGCCTGCGGCACATGTGTACTGCAGTGTGAGTTAGAATCTGGACCACTGCTCTTTCAGCAACACCTCTACCCTCTATCTTTACACACTTTCCTGTCAAAATAAGGCAGAGCAAAATCTTCTGGAGAAATAAATATATATTTCTTGGTAGGTGGATGATATCATGGAAGCTAGCAAGGTAACTTATACGGCATCATTGACGTTTTGGACAGTTTATGGACTTCATCCTACTTGCCATTGTATTCGTCCTTATTTGTATTTGATATAAATGTTGTATTGTGCTTGAAGTCAACACCAACGGCCCAAATAAATAGATTTGCACCCTATCTCAGTGGTATATTCATGAGAAGATACTTCTATTACAATAGAATTGATTATATTACATTTATAGTACATTAACAACAAGGACATTTTTATACAGTTTTTAACTCGTGTTTTATGAAAGGAACTGGATTACTCTCCATTTAATAATTAAAATTTGCTTATAAATTACATTTAATGAATATCTGACTTTTTCTTCAAGGCTATAACAACAGCTCACTATAAGTGGCGGTTTAATCTTTCACCTTTGCTTTTCATTAATCGACTGAAGTGAGTAAGATGTGACCCACCCTGACCAGTATGCTTTCCGTTGGCCCTTCAGAGGTCTTGGAGGGCCCCGTGGAATCCATCCTCTCAGACGAGATCACACCAGACCAAACCAGTGCTGCAGAAACTAATCGGTCACTCACTGTGGCTTTTCTGCTTGACACCACTGTAATAAAAGGGCTGATTATTTTTCCAGTTATTTCAAATGTGCGTCACAGTCGACCCAAGCGAAGCAGGATGGAAATAAACCAGAAGCACAGGGAGGAGGAGCAGAGGAGGAGGAATGTGTTACCTTGTTCTACCCCTGCCAATACCTCCACCACTGTCCTTTCTTTACAACAGAACCCTCAGCATCAGACATCTTGTCCGAGGCTCAGGATCTTATCACTGTCTGCATCAGTGTGGCCAACAGGCCCGGTTCTACAGCAGCAGCCCTCTCGCTCCAGATAAGGTGTTGATGGATGCTGTTGTTCCTAAATGTCATCAGGGTGGAATTATGGCATGCTGTGGCCCGGAGAGATGACATCAATGTTTACAGATCCTATCATTGTTAATGTTCATGAAAAATAGCTGCTGCATTTGTACGTCTGACCACGTCACCGTAGGTTCTTAGTTGTGTCATGACACAATGACTCCAGCCATGATATTACTTATTCGTGCTAGTTACAGTTAATGTTGCATTTTTTAAGGGATTGGTCCTTTGTAAGGAACACTTGCAAAAACAACTGAAGGCTGGAGGCTAAAGACATGCAAAGCCAAACAGAAACTCCACTGATTGGCATAGACCAGCAGCCACACATACACACTCGAGATGATACATGCCACGTGGACCGACTGAGCCTCCCCAGCCTGTTCCCACCCCCTCAAGATACACGCACAGGTTACACACGCACTATACACGCATCATCTCTCGTTTATCTTCTTGCTCCCACACAACTACGTTGGTGGCGAGGAGGATGACTGTGTCCTCTCACGCACGTCTGCGTGTGTTGGTTGTTATGTGGTACCCAGAACACTGTACAAAACAACAACAACTAACAAACACCATTTCTACATGAAATTCAACACCATATCATCAGAGAATTAACATACCAATTGGTTTGGTCAGTTAAAAGAACAGTCGCAAGAGACTGCAATATTTTGTCAACGTCATTCAACCCTGCAACCACTGTGACTACAGTTACCCTGTGACTCTGTGTAACTCTGTAACCTCTGTGACTCCATGTGACCACCATAACTCTGTGACAAGTGTGGCCCTGTGACTAGCATATCTATGTGACCTCTGTGACTACTGTGACTCTGTGACTCCTTGTGTCTACTGTGACCCTGTGACCTCTACATAACATGCGCATCTCCAAGCATATCAAATACTACAACGCTGAAAGTTAATCACCCTACAAGAGATTTTAGGGATGTTAGATTTGAAGGTGGTTGAGATAGAGTGTGTGTGCATGTGTACGTGTGATTGGTTGGATGAAGGGAGGGGGATTGGAGTGTTTGGTACCTAATCCTTTGATTGATGTGGTAAAATGGGTGGGCTAGGATTTGTAGTTGAGGAGATGGGATAGTGGGAGAGATGCAAAGTGTTTCTGGCCATCCTCTGTCTTCTGTCTGATCTGCTTGTTAGAACTATCTATGCTGACTGATAAAAAGTTTTGTGCAGTTTCATGTCCATAAATGAAGAAACTACAGCTAAATAAGGCATTTTTTTATGTCCAGTCTGCCTTTATATCTTTACAATGCCTCACACTTTTTTTGTTTGAATGCTGCTGTTCAGATTTGCTTGTATTTCTTGTTTTGTGCGGGTAGACTTTGCTAGGTTAAACTGAGCTCTGCTTGCTGTGTTTATGAGGGGGAGAGCTTTATCTGGTCTCGCTCTGCATGTCAGAGTGACTTTACAGGGATGATCTGACACACTCCCTTCTTTAACATCCCTGTATCTCTTCCTCCATAACCTCCCTCTGCTGCCTCCCTTCTCCCATCATCCCTCACTCTATCCCAGCATGTCTGTGTCCAGAGGGAAGGCGTGACATTCCCAGTCATCCTAACCACCAGTGTCTGTGTGGCCTTCTTTGTTGGGATGTTGCTGTTGGTGTTCCTTTTCCAGAGAAACCACTGTGTGTCATAGCCTCAGAAATAGATCCCTGTTTATATCACCCAGATCCCAGCTGCATGTTTGTTTTTAAAGATGTTCAGCGGTGAACTGGAAAAATGTTTCTCTTTCTTCTGGTTGAACTTCAAGCACCTGGTATATAGTGTGTCTACACTGAAGTTCTATTAGCAGCGGTCTTACTATACATCTGGGACTTTGCGGCTATTCTATTATTTAAAAGAACAACATTTAGATATTTTATTCCACTGGTTTGTACAATTCCTTCAGCTATGAGCAATCTAAAACTGTTATTCCACATGATTTTATTCTCACTTGTTTGGAGTCAGTCAAAATATTGTAATGACTGGTGTGGTGCAGGTAGAAAAGGTCTTCTAACGGTCTCTCCTTTCAAGGCTGTCGTATTCTATTGGTAAGGGCTCCCCCTGCTGGAGATTGTTTGCATTGCTCTTTAGGCAGAGTATGCTCCCGTCTCCAGTTGGGAACGAAACTTCAATCCAAGAGAAGCTGAAATATGTCCGAAATGGATTTTGTAATCCTCAAGGTATTGTGAAAACCAGTTTTGAGTAAGATTGAATATTGAATAGTGTTTGTTGATGTGGCAGAATGTTCGGTCCCGTTTTGATGACATGGTAGGTCAGATCACATCCCCTTACTGTTAGCTGACCATAAATCACTTGATAGAGTCTGTGTGGCATCCAGCCGACCATCAACCCACCCCGCCGGCCTTCAGCCCAACAGGGTTAAACCAACACTGCCCTGAGAGACGGAACAGAGGAGGAGGGGTGGAGGGGAATGATGGAGGGAGGCCAGGGTAAATGTTGCTATGTCCTCTTCTCCAGTGTCTGGTGCCAGTGTCTGTGACAGGGAGTGAAGACATGAGAGAGACTCTCATTCTGGACCAGTAGATAAGTGGTTGTTATTCATTGGTGTCATTCTTAACGTTGCGTATGTGTGATTACAAAATGAAAGGTAGTAGACGATGACCACTCCATACTTGACACATGTTCATGGAATGGTTTTATTACGTTATTACGTTACGTTATTACATTACGTGATTGCTTTTGTAGAGAGATGACTTTACTGAATTTTTTTATGTAATTTAACCCTATTCCTTCTCGATAACACTCTCTTTCTCATTTCAACTAAGAGCCTAGCAGAGGGAAATAGACTATAGCCCTCAACCATGTCCATGGCTAAACATAGTAACTCCCAGTGCTCTGCTAATATGTCTTCTTCTGACAGCATTGTATTCAGGGCTGGAACATCCAAGCTAGGCCGGACCTAGCCTAGGAACTTCCCTAGGATTCAGTCCACTGGACTGCTGCCAGCCACGGGCAAGCGTGTGAGTAAACATGTCTTTAACCACATCCACCAGCTAATACCAGATTGGTGAATAGTAATGGACAGTAGTGTATACTCTAAATTAGAGTTCTGTTGAGAGTAACTTGTTTAAAAAAACAAAATGAGTCCTGAGTGTTTGTGTTAATCTTGCCTTGCGGTGGTCTAAAAACGGCCAACAATTTCAGTAAATCTCAAAATGCTTTCACGTCCACCATGCTCTCCAGACCTTTGGCTAGTACATAGATAAACTAAGTAATCCTCTGCTTTTCGCTTGTACCAATGTTTTATCTCACACACACATAACTTATGAACAGCATTTGTCTTAAATATATTTTACCCTCATTTTACCTGGTAAGTATGACTGAGAACACATTCTTATTTACAGCAACAACATGGGAGCAATTAGGGTTAACTGCCTTGCCTTGGGAAAGAAAGAGCAGATTTATTTCCTCTGCCTCTTTTCGGTTACTGGTCAGACTCTTTAACCACTAGGCCACCCTGTTCCCCTGGTCATGAAGTCCTCTGAAAGCTGTATGACACCATTTTCAAAACTGCAAACCTAAGGCCCAGCAGAGAGTAATGACAAACGCATATACATGTGACAGAAGTTCACAACCATTTTTTACCTGGGAGCAGTTTGGGTTAATTTCTTTGCTTAGAGACCAAACTAGAGATTTTTCGTCTTGTCAGCTTGGGGATTCAATCTAATAACCTTTCAGTCTTTGACCAATAGACCACCGAAACTCCCAAAACAAAAATATTCTAGTATACAACATTCTAGTCACATAGCCATACTTAAAGGGATAACTATCTTGGTAACTATCAGAAACAGAACATCAGATTGTTTTTTACTTTGCTTGGTCAGGGATTCAGTTAGGCCACATTCAATTTACTGTTTAGATGTTCTAACCTGTAAGCAATCTTTCTAATTGACCCGAAGCTCTTACCCAAAACAACTTTTATACATTAGTGCCTGTTTACATTTAGTACCTATGATAATTTGTATCCTTGATGGAAGTTTGCTATAGGGGAACAAAGGACACTCTTCAAATCGCCTGCAAATGTACACATCTTGACCCCTCGATCCCCAATCGGTTTCCGGTCATGTAAGAAGAAGGGGGAGGATTTTTCTACATTGAGGGAATGGAAAAACCCTGGCATGACACGCTGTTGGAATTCTCTAAATAACCATTATGGGTGGTGATGCAGACATTTCATCTAATACATTCATCAGTTAATAGACCAAGGAGGTCCAGGTACTATGATTCAGTCCCAAAACCCTTTCAACCCACCCACCTTTGTTTTACAAAATCCCAATCGAGTTGGAGTGTTCTAGTTGAACCAAGATGTAACATATTCTCAGGCCATCAAAAATATTATAATTCAATATGAGGATATTGGGATTTAGCATGTTAATGAAACTCAAAAAAAGTTCCTTTCAGGTCAACCTTGTGTCCATTATCACTTTTCATAGTTGCCTAGCATCAGTGCCGGTCTCAAACACACAAACACACATGGACAGACAAACGCACACACGTACATGCAGAAGAACCTCAGTGCTTTAAATTCCCATCCCACGTTGTGATGGCCTTCCCTACGTCATTCCGCCCACTCAGTGTTTAAGAGACAGATTGACGCTTGTTTCAGTTGCAATTTCCTGTAATAAAAGTGCAGATTGTGGGGATGATGCTCTCAACAAGCTGATGCCAGGCTGTGATAACCTGGACACTGGGGGGTTCTGCCCTCTCACAACCCTTTCAGAACATTATACCATTGCAAAGACGAGTCCTCTATTCAATGTCTTAAACTGAGTTTAATTTGATCTCATAAAGATGAGTATGATTCACCTCATAGGATAATGTCTATGGTAATGTATGGTGTATGCACTTCTTTCCTGTCACTAATGATTTAAAGTGATAAAAGAAGAACATTCATTGCAATGCTGTACAATATAATGTTCCCGCCTTTGTTATCAGATCTGTGTGTTTGTGTATTTGTTTGTCTTTGTAAGTGTGTGTGTTCTACTTTTGTGTAACTGTGTAATTCTGTTGTTCAGCTTTTGAGGGAGGCAGTTAACCCTAATTGCTCCAGGGTCACTGGCAGTAATGGCTGATTGCCTGGCGGTGACCCAACTCTCTGAGGGTGTCTCATGAGCCCTGTGTAAGCCTGATCCAAGCATTGGTCCTTTGTCTTGATCTTGTCCTGGGTTTTACTGTTTACACTTTGAGACCTGACCACAATCGGATCACAATTCAAATCTACACCTGTTCAAAATTGTGGGCACAATCAGAATATGGACAAGATCCAGACAAAGGACACACACTAGAATCTGGTATGAACAGGGCTTAGAGTAGTAGGTCACAGTACCTTGACTTCTCACATTCAAAAGGTTAAAGCAACCCCCTGTAACTTCTCTTTTTGAGTTTAAATCTAGTTAATTGTATTGTTATTAGTATTATTATTAAGTGTGTGGGAGTGAGTCTACTATCGTAAGTGTGTGTGTGTGGTCTGTTAGGTGTTCGTTACTCCTCAACCTAGGGAGAAAAATAAGGGATCGGTTCAGCCTGGAGTAAAAGCAGGAAGACCTCCCCACCACCCCCCTCTACCCTACATTTTCTCCCCTGTCCTGTCCATCCATCACCCCCCCCTCCCCCTCTGTCCCCCAGACCCCTGGCTGCCCTGGCCCCTCACCTCTCCCATGTGAACCAGCACCATGGAAAGGGTTAAGAGCATTTTGCACCAAGGTTGCTCTGGTCTCTCTCTCTCTCTCTCCCTCTTTCTCTACTCATGCCTCTGGCTACATTCAAACAGGGCTGGCTGTTTTCCCTTCTCCCTTAATCACCCGGACAGACCTAGTTGACAGTCCCAGCACTCTGAGAGAACCTCCATCTGTTGGCATTGGTCATAGAGAGACTGAAAGGCTTTACTGCTACCTCTCCACACACCGTAGGCACATGCTTGTGATGGCGTGTTTGTGCTAGGCTACGTTGGCACTTCTCATGCTGTGTTTAATCAATGGCACGTATTCAGAATGGCATTACAATCCATCACTGACTACTGCAGTACAATCTTCTAACAATCTGGCCACTAAGGGAATAACACTGGTGTATAAAATATGGCATTATCTTGTTTTTTCTGTTCTCTGTTTGTTGTTAATTACTAAACCTTCACTATGTGTAAATATGTATACTCAGGGCCCATATGTAAAGGGACCTTGGTCTCAAACTGTGTTTCTTGTTGAAATAAAGGTTTAATAACAATGATAATGTTTCAATGGGTAGAACAATGTTCGTCTCTAAGTAACTCTTTGTCGACACAGGTTGGTGTAGTTTCGTTCTAATATACTGAATGAAATACATGTCAGTGCTGCAATTTCAGGCATAATGACTGGGTCCCATAATCCAAGATTTTGCTGTACACCCAGAACTAGTGTTTATAAGTGGGGGTACATTTACATATAAAACATTTAGCAGAGACTCATAAACATGTGTGCAGTCACTGTAATTTACAGTAGATCAGAATGTCTGCTAAATGAATTCAATGTAAATGAGCAGTTGGGGTTAAGCAGCTAGCTCAAGGGCTCACCTTATATTTCACTTTGGATCAGCCATTCAGGGTATAAGCCTTACACGTAATGTCAAGCAGAGCTCAGATAAGGATATGCGGAGAGAGGAATTATAAAAAAAATCACGATCTAAGCAGACACAAGGCACAGACGTTGTCACATTTGTTGGTACCCACACATCTCATTGAAATACTGCTTAATTTCTTCTGAAAAGTGATTCAATTAAAAGCTACTGTATCATGAATACTTACATGCCTTTGGTATGTCATAGAATAAAGCAACAGAGCTGTGAAAAAGAAGAATATTGCTTATTCTACAAAGATAAGCAATAAAACCAACATAACCAATGTTTCCAGGCCATTTTAGAATATCTTTGTAGAATAAGCAATATTCAATATTCTGTTCAATATTGCTGTAACTTTATAAGCAATATTCTTCTTTTCTCCATTTAAATAGACTGAATGACAAGATGAATTTGTTTAAAATATCACTATAATCCAATCAATTAATTTATAGTACCATTAGACATTACAGTTTTTTACAGTCGCTAGGACACATTTCCAAATACTTATGTCACTTTTTCAAAACTCTTCACACAGTGAGCACAACAGAAGTATATGTGGGCTAAACTGAGGATCAATTATCATTGCTTTGGCACAAAATGCATTCAATGACTATATCTTTCAAATAACCTTAATACATTTCTCACTTCGACACAACAACCGCCAAACCTCTGTGTACTTACAGGTCAATTTGCACATGCTTACATACTGTTTTCAAAACAGTTAAACTTAAGTTCAAAACAATAACATAATACAAAACTGAATAAGACAGCAATTTGCTACAATTCTACAGTAATATGGTAATGAAATATATTTTGAATCCTAAAATTAAATGCTATAAAAACAATTGGACAATTGGACCAATCACAGCTGATTCTCATAGTAGATTAACATCTACACAGGTGTTAGTCTTTCAATTTCAATTATTCAATTACAAAAGGAGACAACTGCTGAGTAGTTTTGCATTACTATTGTATCTGTATCAGTGGATGGTGTGTATACAAATTCTTGTATTTTGGAATTACTCAGCGCAAATGTCTGATTCATTCCAGTAACATATTTTGCAGTGAATTGTAAACAGAGATGTGTCCTTGTTTTACACAAGACAACATTGTATAATGCTACTTGTTGTTATGGTTTTTTAGGTCATTGTTTTGTGGGTGACAAAGTGTGTTTGTTGTCTGTCGACCTTTGCTAGTGTTCTGGAGTTGATTTGAGACATGTATGAAGTGATTTGGTAGTTTTGAACAAGGAAAAGATATTGGCAATCTCTTATTAGTTGTTGAAATTCTACACAGTTCACAAAGTTTCAGTTCAAGTGACAATACATTCACTGAATTGTGTAGGGCACGGGTGTTCCACTGTTACCCTATGAGGTCTGGCGCCTGCTGGATTTCTGTTCTACCTCATCATTAATTCCAACCACGTTGTGTATGTGGTCTAAAAAAGGTCCCTGATTTGAAGGTTGCCATGAATACATGGAATGTAGCAGGCCAGAGATGAATGGCCAAGGTGCAGGGAATCATTAATAAAAACAACTCATGTCCGTAATGAAACTAACTTAACCTAAGAAGGAATTGATTTAAATGGTCATGGTTGTCTTTGTAATTCACCTATCTTTCGAAAATATCACTTTTGATATATTGATTTTAACTTTAAAACCTAACCTAAAATGAACATCTCTTTGTTCAATGGTATAGCGATATTAAAAACACACTGGAAAGTAGCCACCAACCCCTTGAACACCCACTCTGACAGTAAAGCCTTGCAAATTAATGTCCATGAATGAATACAGGTTCAAAAGGTTACATATATTTTCGTCTGCCTGTATTTATGCGTGTGCCTGGTCATTTGTCACAGCTTCTTCCTAAACACAAACAGTGTATGGCCACTAGAGGGACAACGGAATTGTTTATATATTATTACAGTTTTTTACAGTCGCTAGGACACATTTCCCAATACTTAGGTCAACTCTTTACACAGTTGTCCAAACCAACTGTCAGCTCAGCACAGCAGTTCATTTCACTTTCAAAATGCACTAAAACACTTTATACATGTCTCAAATCAACTCATTCTTCCAGAACACTAGCAAAGGTCGACAGACAACAAACACACTGTGTCACCCACAAAACAATGACCTAAAAAACCATAACAACAGGTAGCATTATACAATGTTGTCTTGTGTAAAACAAGGACACATCTCTGTTTACAATTCACTGCAATATATGTTACTGGAATGAATCAGACATTTGCACTGAGCAATTCCAAAATACAAGAATTTGTATACACACCATCCACTGATACAGATACAATAGTAATGCAAAACTACTCAGCAGTTGTCTCCTTTTGTAATTGAATAATTTAAATTGAAAGAGTAACACCTGTGTAGATGTTCATCTACAATGAGAATCAGCTGTGGTTGGTCCAATTGTCCAATTGTTTTCATAGCATTTAATTTTAGGATTCAAAATATATTTCATTAACATATTACTGTAGAATTGTAGCAAATTGCTGTCTTATTCAGTTTTGTATTATGTTATTGCTTTGAACTTAAGTTTAACTGTTTTGAAAACAGTATGTAAGCATGTGCAAATCGACCCGTAAGTACACAGAGTTTTGGCGGTTGTTGTGTCGAAGTGAGAAATTAATTAAGGTTATTTGAAAGATGTAGTCATTGAATGCATTTTGTGCCAAAGCAATGACAATTGATCCTCAGTTTAGCCCACATATACTTCTGTTGTGCTCAGTGTGTGAAGAGTTTTAAAAAAGTGACCTAAGTATTGGGAAATGTATCCTAGCGACTGTAAAAAAAATGTCATTTGGTGCTTTCATTTACAGTACAGTTAAAAGCTTGAGAAGTAGAATTTAAAGTTGATTCAGCCAAATGGGGCCATATTAGCTATTATATCATAGGGTGTCCTAACTTTTTCCTCAGTAGGAAATGGCATTTTTGTAAATCTTTTGTTAAATCAATAATATCATGGTTAAACTGTCATTGTTTTTAGTTCAATTACATCACCTTTATCTATAGATATGGTTTGAAAGAAGACTATTGATATGTACATTTTTCTTAAAGAAAACTACATGCATGGGGTGTTCAAATGTTTTTACACAACTGTATATATGTAGATACCAGTCATACAGTTCTGGGCTGTAGTCATTATAAATATATTAGATTATTTGTTACATGGTCATTTTTTTATTTAGCTCAGTTGGTTTTACATTGCCAAATGTCAAACGAACTAAATGGCTAAATCAGCATGAATTTCTGCATGTCATTTGTTTATTGGAGAAACAATGACGTCAGAGATGATTCCATATTTACATTTTATGTACACAGTTACATCACTTGATGGCAATAAAAAGGTCATGGCAAAACCCCTCCCATCTTTCAAAATCCTGTTCTAAAGAAATGTAATGTGTGCACGGCAATAAGAATGGGATAAACGTGCGTCAATATAAACGTCTCCACATTCTTCTGTAAAAATACCTGTAATTATATGTGAAGTCGATTTTTAAAGTAGAGTATGTGAATCATGTTAGAAGTTAAGCTAACCACCAATATCTGTTCATAATTTAAAAAAAATATTTTTCAAAAAACAATTAATAATTATTAATAATTAATGAAATGCCAAATCTCTCTATCCTCCCCAAAAATGTCTAGATGGGTGGCATTGATTTGTGAGGTTTTGTCTGGAGTTGAATTCTAGACAGGAATAAGCTATAGTGATGGCCTTGGGTGTAGTTGGAGGACAGTCTTTTGTCTAAAGCCAGACATTGGAAGCATTGAGAAAGACCATCAGTCCCCTGCCACCCAGCCAGACTCTTCAGTCAACCGACCAGACGTACAGACACCCTACCAAGCCAATGAATCATCTAGCCCGCATCCTGATGTTCCCGGACATCTGGCAACATCAGGTATGGGTTGAAATTGACTAAACATTCAATCAAATCTATTCAACAATTTTCTAGAGGATACCACAAAGCTCATTTGTTTGGTTGTATCTCATCACTTTAGCTATCATCTCTTACCGGTCATAAAATGAAAGCCTAGACTGTGGAACAGTTTCACTTTCTAAACTCTGTGCTGTGTTAACGGGCTGTAGTGTAAGCCAGGACGGGTGGGGTGGTGGACTGGAAGTTACCCCTCTCCTGACCCCTCTGTGTGCCCAGGGTTAGGGTCAGCGCTGGGTCACACATTGTTCAGGAGGATGCGGAGCTTCAGACTTAGTTGCTGATGGATGGCCATTTAGACCCGTTTCAGGCGCAGACGGGAAACCGTAATTCACAGAGTGGCGGAACATGAACAGGGACCAGGCCTGCTTTCAAACTCTGCTCTGCACTTGCTTATTCCTGAATTCAGGAATGGATGAAGAGGTTTCAAGAGAGAGACCAGTTGGCTAGGATAGAAGGATATGACAGAGAGTAAATCTCCACACACAGCTGTCCTCTATCCCCTGCAGTGGGATACCGGGACACTGGAGGTGATGCTATATACAGTACACATATAAACATACTATCTCATACTCATAAATGTCACAAAACACCTTCACATGAACCCGAATGTACACATATAGTCACAGGATCTACCCACCTTCAACAGCCTGTTTACATCACGCACTCACAAACACACTAATAATCACCAACAAATACAAATAAACATGATATAAATGTATACATTAGAAAAGAATATACATAAAAAAACATATGTATAGTATTAGTAAAAATATTTGAATGGGTATGTGCAAACATTTGACTAGGACTGTAAGTATATATATATATATATATATATTATAAAATTGTTACGTAGTACAAACAAAAATCGTATGTGTGTTTCTGTGACTTAGATATGAAAGTAAGAGACCTGACTCCTAATTTGTACCTGTTTGTTTTCTCTTCTTTTGATAGTTTTTCTCACCCTCTCACTTTGTTTACATTAAATAAGAACACTAATTCACATTTACAGGTGTTTCGTATTTGTAAATGTGCATTTGTTACATTTCTTTATTTGTTTAAAATTCCCCTTATAATTTATTATGTCCCCCTGCAAAAGGAAACATCCAAACATCCAAATATTTTTTACAATTACATCTTACTAATCACAATTACACACACACACCCACACACTTACACACCCACAAACGTACACACTCACACCCACACACTTACACACTCGCCCTTTAAGAATCTGGTTTTGGTTTGACCACAACCACAAAACCTCTCACAACTCCAAAAACGTTGGAAGGTTTTCACACTACACACTTTAAAACAAAACTAGAAATACACTTTCAATATTTAACTTTCTCCATATGTACACACCATTGTTGAAACAATATTTTAAATATTCATTAACCATAGTTCACAAGAAAAGTCTCTTCTCCCATTTTTATTTTCAGAGTTATTAGAATAACTTTTTTTTATTAAATCAAAATCCAAATATTTTGATAATCCTGCAGGCATATATTTTTTACACAAAGTGTTTTACTGGCTTTTCCCTAAAATTAATTTATAAATTACAACCAAACCAAATCATGTGCTCTCATTACAATTGGCTTCAATTACATTTTCTATCCAACTATAATGTTACATTAGTTATGCCTTTTACAATAACAGTGTATAATTCAATTAGTGGCTTTCAATAAGCAAACAAGCTTGCTAATGTACAGTTGCCATTACAGTTTTTTACAGTCGCTAGGACACATTTTCCAATACTTAGGTCACTTTTTCAAAACTCTTCACACAGTTCTCCAAACCAACTGTCAGCTCGGCACAGCAGTTCATTTCACTTTCAAAATGCACTAAAACTACCAAATCACTTCATACATATCTCAAATCAACTCATTCTTCCAGAACACTAGCAAAGGTCGACAGACAACAAACACACTTTGTCACCCACAAAACAATGACCTAAAAAACTATAACAACAGGTAGCATTATACAATGTTGTCTTGTGTAAAACAAGGACACATCTCTGTTTGCAATTCAC